>KQ479159.1:161632-178580 GCA_000331835.2 Trichoderma hamatum GD12
CCAAAAAAAAAAAAAAAAAAGAATCCTTTCAGCTCTTTTTTGTATCCATTTACAAAATACATGCCTTTGTTTTTTTCTCTTTTCTTTTCTTTCTTTCTTTCTTTTAAGATTCAGTTAAGAACCTTACTCGACCTTGCTCTCAAAGTTCTCGCCCTCAACCAGGTCGGGGATCTCGTCGTCATCCTCGCCCTTCTCGCCAGCCTTCTGCATGTTCTGGTAGCTCTCGGCCAGCTTGCGGAGGGAGGCCAGGGAGTCGGGGCCGAGCTGGTTAAGGATGCCGGGGACAAGCTCAGTGAGCTCCTTATCCTCACCGTTACCGTAGATGGCGAAGGTGTTGGACTGGACGGCGGCGTGGACTGCAACAGGTATTTTATGTTAGTGTGTGGTCTCATGATAATTTGTTTCGGGCTGTTGTCGCAGCGGGCGCTGGCGTATAAAGTATGGAAATTATGATGAAAAGTATGGCCTACCCTTGGGAGCGGCGAAGTGGATGACGTTGCCGTCGGACTTGAACATGTTGACCTCCTCGATGGCCTGGATGGGCTGAGTGTTGAGCTTCTTCAGCTGGGCCTGGAGCTTCTTGTCATCGGCGTTGGATCGGGCGGGAGCACGCTTGGCGGGTCTTCGGGGAGTTCCCTTTCCACTGTGAGGCGCAAACAAGGTCAGTCTCTCGAGTCGAATTCGGAATATCAATCCTTCAAGCAAGGCGCTGAATTATTGACAGCAAAATGTGGCACGTTTTGCTGAGATTTGGCAACATGAACATACCCTGTGTGAGAGAGAAAATGTTAGTTGGATGACAAATGACAATCAAGACATGGCGACGGCATGGAGTCGGTTATTTCCATGCAGCAAAATAACAGGACTCGAGAATAGACGTACCAGTTCGGCCAGGCTGGCCAAGCTTCTTGAGGCGCTCCTGGATGTCGGCCATGATGTGCGTGTGTGTGTACTAGGGGTGGGAAATGCGGGGAGGGGTTCAAACTCGAGAGCTATAGAAAGTCGAAATCAGTGTCTGTTGCTGCCGTTGCAATCGCTTCGTTTTTTGTGCGCAATTTGGGCGAAAAAGAGAAGAGCTGGCAATTCTCTTTCGGATCGGGACAAACATACCGGGATCTCGAGAAATCGGGGTTCGGAGGGAGGAAGAGCTGGGTCTGTTTTACTGCGTCGCCGTCGGCTTCGTCGATTATGAGCGGTGATTGCAGCAAGAGTAGGTTTTGTGCGTGCCAAGACTTTTTCGCAGTGCGGACTTTCTGTTTAGCCGAGCGCTGCCGAATGGCTTGGCTGCCCTCATCCTGCAAGTCCGCCAGCCCTGGCTGAGAGGCTGCATGTTCGCGGTACCAAGGTACCTAATAACTGTACTATAGTATTGCAGATCTACGCAGCTTGAGCATGGGTATCATGGACCTTCTTCAAGGTATTTATCTACTTTTCTTTATTACTTTCCTTCTGAGTACCTCATTTGAGTAGACGGCAACACAGATATTGAATTCTACCTCTGATTGCACCTCATTTTACGCTGCCCCGAGTGCCGGAGCAAGTACCTACCTGGTTGACTCTGATGATGCAAAGTGGGACTGCAAGCTGGTGCGAAAGTCCCAACATGCAGCGCCCTTGAGCGTTGACCAGCATGGCATAGCATAGCACAGCTTGGCTGAACTCTCCGCCACCCAGCTTGAACCAGTGCCTGCTTTTGTGCCTGTATCGACCATGCAAAGGCTTACTGCAACGCTGCGAAAAGTCACTTCCCCGGCGCCTGTTGCTGTCGCTTGATTTCAAATGCGGCCACAATGACTTCGAGATAAACTCCTCCAAAAACAACCATGTCACGGTGAAGCCCATAGAAAAAAGTGTCGAGGAGCCCCAAGCAATCAGTGTTTGAATAATCAGTTACTCCTCGTCGGCGCTAATCTAGCCCATGATGCCATTGATCCCAAAAAAACACCCTCAAACTCTCTCTTAAGACTGAGCTGCCTTTTTTTTTTGCGCTTCCCGTATTAAAATCAAAGAAAAATCCCACAGCGCCAGCTCATGTGTGAGTGAACAAAGCCGAGCAGAGAGTTTTACAACTTGGCCAGAACAGCGTCGGCGCCAGAAACGTCAACGCCTCGCTCAGTCTCCTTGGCGGCGTAAATCACCTTGCCGTGGTCAACGGCGATGGCATACCGGGCAGTTCGGTCGCCCATGGTCCAGCCAATAGCCTTGCTGAAGGCAAGCTCGGAATCCGAGGCGAAGATCTATGGTTATTTTCCCCATATTAGCTAATTTATCCCACCAAAAAGGAACCCAAGCGGGGTGGAAGAAGGGAGAAGAAACAACAAGAAGCAAACAAGGGATATGCCGTGAATGAGGGGTAAAGTCAAGGACCGTTGTAGAGCAAAGAAATAAGAAAAGCAAGCAAAGAAAAAAAACTCACGATGAAGTCATCCTTGGTGTAGTTGGCCTTGCCCCAGGCAGACATGACGAAGGGGTCGTTGGAGGCAATCACAACCACCTGCTCGACACCCTTGGCCTTGAGGGCCTCGATGTTCTCGATGAAGCCGGGCAGGTGGTTGGCCTGGCATGTGGGTGTGAAAGCGCCAGGGACGGCGACGAGGACAACCTTCTTGTTCTTGAAGGCTAAAAGTAGGAAGAAAAATAATTAGTATCGTTATAATCTCTCTCTCACACAGCACATCTGTGAAATGAAGTAGAGTGAGTCCTTACTTTCGCTGGCATCGTACTTGGTGGGGATGCCGCAGCTGGTAATCCCCTCGCTCTCGGGAGTCAAGGGAATGTAGCCAAAGGCAACATTGCCAGGGAAGTTATCTCCGACCTCGAGGACAGACATGGTGATTGTGATTTTGGACGTGATTGGATTTGTAGGTGGTGGAGAGAGAGAATGAGAGAAAGAAGCTGAAGCTGAATATGGAAGATTGCAAATTAGACGCGATTAGTTATTGCGGATACCGATGGAAGCTTGTGGAGGCACGCGGCGGAGGAGTAGGAATGAAAGTGGGAAGGAGTGGAGGGAAATAAATAAAGCGTCCTTTGGGGAAATATAAAGGCCTACCGCGTTTGATTTTTTCTTTTTGACGTATTATATATATATAGTCTAGTGAACGATGAAAAGAGAGCTGGCGAATCGGCACACAGGAACGGAAGAAGAGGGTGTGTATCTGGGAAGAAAAAGAATCTGGTCTAGATGCTTCCTCGGCAGGCAATATATATGGCGGCAGGACTATCAATTTTCATGGATGTACATGTAACTCCCTCCTCCTCCCTTCCCCATTACGGGAGCTACCCGGAGAAGAGAAGGACCCCAGCCAGTGATGCACTGATGGGCTATCTTTTGGTGGGAAATTTGGGAATTTGGCATGTCATGGCGCGATGCGGAACCACAAGGCGGGGTGGGAAAATCCTTGATCACCAGTACCTTGGTTAACTGCTGCTACCACTGCTACTACCTAGGTACTACTAATAATACTACTAGTATCACGACGAAAGAGAGACAGTACCCCTTACATACAACATGGAGTTGATCTGTAATATTCGGGGGCTGAATATTGGCCCATCTGTTCGCCACGAGAATCAAAGAGGGGCACGAGAAGAGAGAGCCTTGCGTTCAGATTACAGCAGTGGGTACCTATAACCTACTACTAGTGGTAGGTACTAGGTAAGTATTACTAGTACTACTGACCTTGTAGTGCGAATAGTACCTCGGAAGTGAAGGGGAGGCAAGAGCTGAACTTTTCATACAGGTAGATACATGTGCGTCTGAAACAAATAAATTAAAAAAGAAAAAAAGAAGAGAGGATCAAAAAGCCCACAAAGGTGTTGGTAAATACCCGTAGCAAGGTACTGCATACTTTTGGGCCCTCCCACCGTAGGCCAAGCTGCAGGCCGCCACACCAAAAAAGACGAAGCCATCCCCATGCGCTGCAGGCCGCCTTTTTATACCTACCAACCCCCACATCGAGCAAATAGGAACAACGAAAAGGCGAGCAAGTGCCTACCTAGGTATGTGACCTATACCATTCGCACGTAGCTTCAATATCATGGGGGAAAAAAATCATGCAACGAGGGGATCTAGACTTGGAGATGGTGGGGTTTGGGACAGGTGCCACTGGCTGTGCCTTGCGGGACTCCGAGTCTCGGCTGGAGGCGTGATGACCTGGCATCTTCTCTTTTTGCCCCTCCAGGAGCACCCATGCTGGCATTTTACGCACCTATTGCTTGCATACAAATATATGCCTATCTTTAAGTAAAAAAGTCATTATCTCGCATTAAGGATTTCTATTCTTATTACCAGCTAGCTAGAAAGAGTCCATTCAATAGAGCTACACCTGCACCTCAAAGGACTAGTATTACCGTGGCAAAGGTCAAGGTTGTCTCGATTGCAGGAATATTGTGCGAGGCTGAAGGGAGCTGGACGGCAATCCCGAACAAGCTCATTAGCCGCTGCTATAATCTGAAGAAATGGTACATTACATTGTCTCAGCTGCCTTCTTCTTGCGGCACAAATTTCGCCCGATTCGATAGGGGCTCGGCGGCTGAATCACTGACGCTGGTTGTGAAGTAATACACTGCCAATTAAACAACCGCCCATTACCTACGGACGTGAAGACTACTGCGGCATTTGCATAGTAATTCTTTCTCTTTAAGCCTCATTTTCCCTTTAATCATGACATACAGTAGCTTCATTTCGAGTTGGAAAGCGGCTAATAGATCTCGGTACCGGAAATTCCCAGATCTAGTTTATGCTGTGTAACCACAACTCGTGCCCAGTGTGCGGACTCGCCCAGCTCCTCCATCCTCCAGCTGGTTTACTGGCATTTGCCGCTATAAGACGTACTGGCCCTTTGAGCAATATGCACTGTTACAAAGTACATGCATTGGCTGCTGACTGCCAGCAGTACCAAGTAACACCCCAGCCATGACTTAATCCATTGGCCGAGCAGACACCGAAACACTGACGGGGATCTCCTATGTATGTCTCAACGCAATTCCAGATAATAGCATCGGCAACTCTGCTCCCGAATTTGGCGTGAACCTTCTGGCAGGTGATGTCTTAAATGCCCCTATTCCAATACGATAATAGTTCTTACTGTACCATGGAGTGCTCTGAACTGTGCTTCGTGCTCTGAGAGATTGCCATAAGCCTGACAGTGGCTCCACGATGCTGGGGTGGATTAGAGACTTGTGGCCCTAGTTCCATCTACAGAGGTGCTAAACCTCCGTAAATGTATGGGGTATTAAGCAACAAGGTAGACGGATTGCAACAGCGGGGTTAGGGTACATGGATGCGTGATGCATTAAAGTCTCATCCATTACCAATGATGCCATAGTGTCTTAGCTGCCTTGCGGGAGAGCAATTGTGGTACTGCAACCACAACAAAATTGGTAAGGCAGAAAGAAGAAGAGAAATGCCTGCGAGACCTTTGATACAGGCGCGGTCGCTGCTGCGTGGCGGCAGAGCGTCAAAGGTTCTTCTGCCAGCGAGATCGGCGATAGCGCCTGTGCCTGTACCTTTACCGCCTGGAATAGCCTCTCGCTATTGCCGAGGCTACCACATCTCCTCCAGATTGCTTGCTTCGCCTCCTTCTAATGGGGCAAAGAATACTTCAGCTTCGCATTCTAATACATCCTCCAATTCGGGGGCGTCTCAGAAGGCATCGGTATCAGTATCAGGCTGGTCCAGTGGCAGCGTCTTGGCTGTGGCAGCGGCTGCCGCTATAACTGGCTGGGGCCTCTCGAGCTTTGTACCTCTGGACACAAGGAGCAAAAAGAAGAACAAAGGCAAAAGCAATCAAGATGACGACGTTGGTGATGATGAAAATAAAAAAGACCGAAGAAAAGAGCATGTTTTGCTGGCAGACAATGACGATGGAGAAGCGGGATTTGCTAATCGTACTGAAATGCAAGAGGTGAGTTGAGACATGGGTCAAGGAGATCAGACCTTCAAACAATCTAACAGCTCATCTGCTCTCTCTAGGCCATCTCAGATATAGTATGGGAACTTGGAAATCAAAAGGACATTATATCAACAGACCCCGAAGACCTGCATGCTCACGGCTATTCCAGCTGGTCAACGGTCAATCCCGATGAGTTGCCTGTTGCTGTGGCCTACCCTCGCACCACTGAGCATGTTGCTACCATAGTTCGAGTCTGTCATCGCCATCGGGTACCTGTCATCCCATTCTCTGGAGGTACCAGCCTGGAGGGCAACTTCTCGGCGCCCTATGGAGGCGTTAGCATCGACTTTGCCTACATGAACAACATCATTCAGATCAACAAGGACGACATGGATGTGATTGTGCAGCCCAGCGTAGGATGGCGAGATTTGAACGATGAGCTCGCTAAGCTAAAGACGGGGTTATTTTTCCCCGTCGATCCAGGTTTGTTTGAACAATTGCACCTCTCTCGACTTTGTGCTGGAATCGAGCCACTGACTTTTGCTCTTGTTGATCCATAGGCCCAACTGCCAGGATTGGAGGCATGATTGGCACCAACTGCTCCGGAACCAATGCTGTACGATATGGCACCATGAAAGACTGGGTGATCAACTTGACCGTTGTCTTGTCGGATGGGCAAGTCATCAAGACGCGTAGGCGACCTCGCAAGTCATCCGCAGGATACAATCTCAACAGTCTCTTTGTTGGCTCTGAGGGCACTCTCGGTATTGTTACAGAAGGTGAGTGATGATCAAACAAGTCCATTATATGTGATATCAAATTGACATCTTTCAATCCTGATAGCAACCCTGAAACTCGCCGTCCTTCCGGAAGAGACGTCGGTAGCAGTCGTGACTTTCCCTAGCATCCGCCACGCCGCATCGGCAGCTGCGAGCATCATGCAAGCCGCCATTCCCATGCAATGTCTCGAGATCATGGACGAGGTGCAAATGCGAGTCGTCAATCTGAGTAAATTCACAGCACCTCGAGTCTGGGTTGAAAAACCGACGCTATTCTTGAAATTCGCAGGCACCAAAGGCGGCGTCCAAGAGCAGATCCAGCTGGTGGAGAAGATTACAGCAAACCACAAGGGTGGCAACTTTGAATTTGCAAAAGACGAACAAGAGCAAAAGCTGCTCTGGTCCGCAAGAAAAGAGTCACTGTGGTCGATGCTGTCGCTGAGAAAAGAAGGCGAAGATGTTTGTGAGTTGGCTCTGCGTTGTTTTCTCCATGTTTAAGACATTTTAACAGTCAAACTAACGTCGCATTTCGCCTACAGGGAGCACTGATGTAGCAGTGCCGCTTAGTCGACTTGCAGACATCATCGAAGTCAGCAAGAAGGAGATGGACGAGCTGGGCTTATTTGCCAGCATCCTCGGTCACATTGGCGATGGAAACTTCCACGAGAGCATCATGTACAACAAGGAGAATGAGAGCGAGCGCGCCAAGGTCGAGGCTTGCGTCAAGAACATGGTTCGTCTCGCCATCGAGATGGACGGCACCTGCACAGGAGAACATGGTGTTGGATGGGGAAAGAAGGAGAGCTTGCTGTGGGAAGTTGGCTCAGAGACCGTGGGTGTCATGGCAGCAATCAAGAAATCGCTCGATCCACGCTGGATTCTGAACCCAGGCAAGATAATGGATGTGCCATGGGAGCGACCAGACGATTCTTCTACGGCCTAAGCTAGCGGTATCTCTCTTTTGCCCTCAGTCATAATTATTACAAGAAAGAGAAGGTGAGGTGAAGAGCTTGTAGTATTGAAAGCTTGATACAAGTGCTAGGGGATATTAGAAGATAAGCAGGAGGAAGAGGGAGAAAGAAGAAGCGTCTAACCGCCATCTCGCAAGAGGATGACGATGGGTCAAATGATGAAGGAGATGGAATATAGAGGGTGCATTGGATGAGGTTGTATAAAATACATCATATCGCCTCATTATCTACTACTATAGGTAGTAGGCAATAGGTACCTACATAGCCGTGCACTTACGTTCATCTTTGAAGTCGGGAGTCGGTAGTCGGCCATCTTGGCAGGTGCCTACCCATGGCACCTGGCAGAACAGAAATCTCTTGGCCGCGGCTTCACCAGTTCTTCCTCTACTTGGCCAAAGTGTCTGCAATTATTCTCTACATTTCAAACTCTTTTTCTTTCTCCTCCCTCACCACTGATCTGGCCCTTCTCCTACCTCCTCCCTCCCTCCTTACTACCCTCGCAAATCTCCGTCTCTCCTTTACTGGATGAGATCCGTATGAGACGGATTAATCCAGCAAAGATTCTCTCAAAACCGAGGTGAGTGCCTATGCAACTACGCGACCTGCAGCCAGAATCCCCTCTCCAGGCTACGTCGTGATGCAGCCTCCCATTGCAGCTGGTCTCTGCGCCTTTGTGTTTCCTCCGCCCAATCCACCCTCGCACTTCCATCTTTTCTCCACCGCACAGCCGCAAGAAGCCTTCATCTGCCCGCCTTGCAATACATTCTCATTTTCTTTGTTCATTTCTGCCTACTGCGTGTCCAGTCTCGCTTTTTCTTTCATCCTCTCAGACCTTTGTTCATCCGCATAGACATCTAACTGGCTCGCGCTTATATTAGACATAAGAGATTGTTCCTGCAACTCACGTGGTATGGATACATCTTATTTCATTGTCATTTCCGTTCAGATTCTCTAACAACACCGTGCAGAAAATCCTTGGACGAACACAGCCCAGCACGATTTCCCAAGTACAATCATGGCATTAGTAGAGGGTAGTCCACAGCGAGCGGGCAAGTCGCCTTCCTTCAGCTGGTGGAACTGCACTAGTATATCAGTCAAAGTGGACGGATTGCCGCTCGATGTAACTTCCGAAAATTTGCTTCAGTGGTTTTCCAACTATGGTACTATTACATTCTGCAATATTACCTCCGGCGCCGCCGACGAGACTCGAACTTTAGCATCTGCCATCGTTCACTTCGAGCCTGTGCCGAGTTACGCTTTCTGGGACGCTGGTTCCATCGTTGTACAGCATCCTGATACTGCCAAGTACCCCGAGGGACTTCGACTTCAGCTATCTGCTGACTCTCGCCCGGAGAAGCAGAGATGGTTCAAAAGTCGAATTCATCCTGACGTGCAATATCCTACAAAAATCACCGCCAGGCTTACTTCGTTGGAGTTTGGTTCCATGGTCGGCCCAACTGCAATCAATATCCGAAAATTAGTTACTTCGTCCAACAGTGCATACGACCTCAGTCTTGAACTGGACGTGGTGGCAAAGCGCTTGATTATTCACTTTCCAATTGTCATCAAACAAGATGATAACCATTATCAGACTAAACAGCTCAAACTCATCGCTGAGATATCTCAACTACAGACTGTCTTCTATATCACAAAAAAGGGCCATGAGGCATTCATTCTACCTTTCCCCTTCCCTCCTCAATATTTCTGGAAGTACGATGAAACAGAACGGGCTGCTCCTGCTCTTACCTCACGCCGCACCGACTGGCGCTCTCAAGATGCTTGGAAGAGAGCCACCGACATTATGGAAGATAATACAAGCTCGCTAGCTTTCCCCGTTTCTGCCAACCCCGTTTCATTCAGACCAACCTGCTTAGATGTCGGTCGTTGGACGGCCTTCCGTGTTGTCGTGAATGCCACGGATGGATCCGGCAAGCTGGCAATCCGGCACTTGAAATTAGCGCTGGAAGATTTAAATATGACATTACAAGTCTGCAATCAATTCCACGTTGGTAATTCCGCGACCACAATGTGGGACTACCTTGATCAACACCGGGCTCAGGGAGAGCAACATGCCCTGGCCCTCCTACAGCCATCAACTACCCCATTTGTCCATCTGGACTTTGGAGTTCGGTATCAACTAGAAGTATGCGTCACCCGCCGTGTGCTCAACGAGCATACGGTGTCTTTAGAATTCTTGCAAAAGCTAGCTGCACTACATCCACTTGACGCGAAGCATCGACTGGAATTTCTCCTGGACCAAGAGGAGGCCATCCATGACCCCATGGAGATGTTCACAAAGCGTACCATGGCGTCTTATAGACCACCGACGAGGATTCCGCATTACTGTGTGATGGCACGGAAAGTTACTGTGACTCCTACTTCTATTCTACTGAGCTCACCCACCATTGAGTCTTCAAATAGAGTCCTCAGATATTTTAATCAAATCCAAGACCGCTTCTTGAGAGTGCAGTTTGTGGATGAAACGGAAAGCGGTCGTATGACTCTGAATTCCCACAACAAAGAAGAGATATGGAAGAAGCTGCTTAGAACCCTATACGAAGGTATCCAAATTGGCGATCGGCGATACGAGTTTTTGGCTTTCGGCAGCTCACAGCTCAGACAGTCTGGAGCTTATTTCTTCTGCCCAACTGATCATATTTCATGTGAATATATCCGTCGTTGGATGGGCCAAGTCAGCCATATCAGAATTGTCGCCAAATACGCAGCTCGGCTGGGCCAATGCTTCTCTACAACAAGAGAGATGAAGGGCGTCCCTGTCCCGGATGTACGACCCATTCCAGATATCGAGCGAAATGGTTACTGTTTTACAGACGGAGTCGGCATGATATCCGAATTCATGGCTCGGATGATTGTTGAAGAGCTCACGTTGGATGTATACAACGACCCATCTGCATTCCAATTTCGTATGGGTGGGTGCAAAGGTGTATTGGTAGTCTGGCCCCAGGCCAAGAAAGGAGAAGTTTATATCCGAGAATCCCAAGAGAAGTTCAAAGCCGACGCCAAAAATTTGGAGATTATCAAGTGTGCCAAATATACTTCTGCCACACTGAACCGACAAACAATTACTCTTCTAGAGTACCTTGGCGTGCGTAAAAGAGCCTTTATGGATATTTTGGAGACGCAGATTCGCCTTTATGAAGAAGCTGCCAAGGACAACAACGTGGCGATTGACATTTTGAAAAAGTGTGTGGATGAGAACCAGTCTACGTTGGTCCTGGCAGAGTTCCTGCAGGCCGGTTTCAAGACTGACAAGTGCCAAGAACCGTTCGTGGTCAATTTGCTAAATCTTTGGAGGTCTTGGTCTTTGAAGTTACTCAAAGAGAAGGCTAGAATCACTGTTGAAAAGAGTGCCTTTGTTCTGGGTTGTGTAGATGAGACGGCTACTTTGAGAGGCCACTCAAATTCAACTGAGGGCACCTCTGATAAAGATATCAATAAACTTCCCCAAATCTTCTTACAGGTGTCCGATTCTAGAGTATACAATACAGCCACAGTGGTCAAAGGCATCTGTGTTGTTGGGCGAAATCCGTCGTTGCACCCAGGCGACATTCGAGTAGTTGAGGCAGTCGATGTACCTGAGCTACATCACCTTAAAGACGTTGTTGTCTTTCCTTCGACTGGAGATCGTCCGGTCCCCAACATGCTGTCCGGCGGAGACCTCGATGGCGATGACTTTTTTGTCATTTGGGAACCCAGCCTGATTCCCCAGAGGTGGAACCACCCGGCCATGAATTATTCTAGCCCATCACCAGAGAAGCTTGATCGAGATGTCAATGCCGACGATTTACGAGATTTCTTTGTGAATTACATGAAGAATGACGTGCTTCCGCTAATCGCAACGGCTCACTTGGCGTTAGCCGATTCTACTGGACCCGGGTCGCCCATTTGTAAGTAGAGGAAATGTGTACTGAATTATATTAGTTTATTAAATGCTAACGTGCCCCATAACCCATAGGCTTGGAGCTGGCTGAGCTTCACTCCCAAGCCGTTGACTATCCGAAGACTGGCGAGCCTGCGAAATGGAACCACGCTGCGCACAATCCTCAGAGCTGGCCGCATTTCATGGAGAAGAGGCAATCTTACATTTCGAAAAAGGCCCTGGGAGCAATATACGATAGGGTGATCAAGCAGTCTATCCAATTCCGGCCTGACTGGGACTATGCTTTTGATGAGCGGATCCTTAACCGATTTCAGCTTGATACCGCGATGCTCAAGAGTGCCAGACAGATCAAAGGCCAGTATGACGCTGCGGTGCGCCGTATCCTTTCCCATTACAATCTAGATACCGAATTCGAGTTGTATACGTCTTGGGCCATGTCAAAACCAGCAGTTGGAAGTGACTACAAGCGACAGGAAGAATTGGGCAGGGAATTCGACGCCATCAAAGAGAGATTCCGTGAATTGTGCTTTCAAGCCGCTGGCGGCCACGACGAGAACAAAATTGACAAATTCGTGGCAGCCATGTATAAGATTACGGAGCAAGAAATCAAGATTGCACTTTTTGAGCATCACCGCGGAGCGACGAATGAGGCTAGCAATCTCATTCCAGCCCGAAAACTCGAAACAAAGTCAATGCCTCTGATTAGCTTCCCTTGGATCTTCCCTTGGGTCATGATTCGTGTCGCATCAAATGGGAAGTGCAATCCAAAACGCTCGATACTCGCCGCGGCTCATCGATTTATGCCTGTTCCTTCGCTCCCTATCATTCCTCATGCCTCAGTAGATGCATCCGAACTCAACGCATCTCAAGCTGAACTCCCAAAGAGCGCGCTGAATGATGACGAAGAGAAAGTATTCGTTGCTTCGGAAGAAGAGAAAAAGGAAGAAAAGCTGCCAGAGGGCATGCAGGCGATGTCTCTATTTGAAGACTTTGACGACTGACCTCTGGTTCATGGCTTCCTTGCTTAATATGTTGATTGAGGCTTGCTATGAATTCCTCAACTACTTTTGCTAACTTTTTATTCGTTGATTGAAACAAAGAGATTTCTCGTTGCTGCCAATCCTACCCTGCTATTGGCATAATTTGGACTTGATTTTTTAATTTAATAGCTAACTCAAAGCAATCCCAGTGGATTCGTTTCCAGATTTGAATATCTAGTGATATAGTTGTTCCGTAATTGCATGCATGATAATCACACCCCCTCGCCCCGAGAGACATACATGCCCCGACAGATTTTATGCCTGTGAACCAAAGCAGTTTTCCACCTCCTTTCATCGCCGAACACACAGATCGGTTCTTAGCACCCACTTTTCTCCTTCTTGAACTTCCCTTCCTTCGTGCTATAATGATTTTGTCTTATGTTTAGTATTATTGGTCGATTGGCTAGCAAATACGCAGGCAGATAAGCAGGCCAACTTACCAGCAGACAATCATCGCCATGCTTATGCAAAAGCAACATCCCCGTTTCAAGCGACACGGCGATTTCTTCAGCTGCTGATTTGCGATCATGAGGATAAAATACAGTCTCGCCACCAATGCACCCCTCCGCAGCAGAAGTCAGATACAAGAGGAGCGTCCAGGTGGTTTTGACAGATACGGAGTCAAGCATCAGATTATTAGAGTCGTCATCTAGCGGCCGAGCAAATAGCCAGTGTTAGTCGATTGATGTTTCCCAATGGAATAAAGTTGGACATGGAACAAGCTCGTACAATGGCAGTCAAAATATTGGCCTTTGGAGTAGCGGTATATGCGGATATTGGGGTTGAGACCGACCGGTTCGCCACCCCTATTTGATTGTAGAGGTGGGTTAGTTCATCCTGTGTGCCGCCTCATCTTGAAGATGTATTGACTCACCACAGGCTTTTAATAGATTCATCCTCCAGAATCAACTCTTTTAGCCCAGTGGTGTCCCACAATCTGCGGGCAAAGCTCGGATCATTGATTTGGAATCTATCATTCACACGGACTGCTTCTCCTTTCTTCGGCTTTGAAGGGGTTGTCTGCAATGGCAATGTTCTTAGATATGCCACATAATCGCGACAGAGCGAACGAGGGAAGAAGGATGAGACAAGAACAATATTAGATGTTGCGGAATGAAGCTCTGGGTATAGCTGAACAACTGGCAAGGGGGGTTTGAACACAGGCCATGACGGCGCCGGTTGAAGTGCAGCTTGAGGAGCCGAGGCCGATGATTTTGAGGATTTAGCCTTTGGCATTTGGGGCAGATGGCTTTCAGTTTAGCGTTGCCGGTGAAGCTATACCGAGTATACTGAGGGCAGCGTCAGTCAACTTGTGTGAATGGGTGGGTGGACAAGCCAATCAACAAAAATATGAGACAGAGCAACAGCCTTCTCGAATCAATGGATGAGCTTGGACTATATCTGGGAATAACTGAACTGGATTACAGGCGCACCGCAAATGGGCAAAGCCGCTCGAGTCGAACGCTCAATTCGGTTGTCGCACTGTCTGCGGGCGGATATTCGATTAGCGCATATATTGATAAATTCGATATATATGCACTGAACTACGGATAATGCTTTTATCAAATTATCATTAGACGCCCACTATTCTCATTCTCACGCAGCAAAACTACCATCGTCGATAATAGCCCGTCTCTTGGGGATGAGACGAAAGTGAACACGCTCACAATAACGACGAGAAGAAATAAGACAAATTCAATACTCTGATACGCCCTGCTAAGCCGGAATTTCTATCATGTTTCGGGCACAACCACAAGCCATGTCTCAAGAGGGCTCAGCATCGTCACCACCTCAGTCAATTCGCCGCCAGCCAGACATCAATGCATACTCAGCCTCATGGTCACGCCCTTGGAAGCAATTCGGCCTGTTTTTCCTAGGCGCTGCCTTTACCGCGGCATCTGTTGGCGTGTCCCGCCGGTCTGTGGTGCGTCGCCAGCGCGCCTCTTTCCCCAAGTTCTACTCATCCAACCGCCCGGGCCCCGAGGATGGCAACAGCTCTGAAGGCGCTCTCCTGGGAGTTCACGCTCTTGGACTGGCAACACTCAATGTTTCAAGCTTTGCGGTTCTTCTATTTGGAGGGCTATCATGGGCGTTTGATTTAAGCTCTATTGATGAGCTAAGGACGAGGTCAGCGGCTGCGTTGCAGAGACCTGGGGGTGAAGTCAGTCCGGAAGATGAGAAAGAGTTTGAACAGATGATTGACAATCTGATGGCGAAATTGGGCATGGATAAAGTGTCGGACAAGGACGGAAACGATGGAAACGATGGAAATAAAAAAGACTCGGGAGAGAAGTGACGTCTCGGCTTTGATTGTTTTACTGAACTTTTACACGAAGACCTTGCTATTCTAGAGCAGAAAGCATAACCAAAAAGGCGACACTTTTTGTGCCAAGACGATGAGAATCCGGATATCGAAGCTGCGGCGTTTGACATCTAGGATTATGTACAACTACTGTATTACATGGCTTTGGTGATGATTGGCACCACACTGAGGAGTGCTTGGGCGTTACTTGTACAATATTGGGGCAACTATGGAAAATTGCATATGCACAGATACTATTACGGCTCTTTTTCAACATGAGTGGGTGCGATAGCGGAGCACAAACAGCTCTCTCCTCTCTCCGCAATGCGAATACGAAACGAATACGCGGCTTTTCTTTCCATTTATGGCACGGCACAATACTGAAAGCTGAAGTGTGAATTTCTTCTTCAATTTAGATTACCAGTTGCGACTATGGCGCATTCTATCAAATGTACCCTTGTGAAACTCCATATTATACAGGCTGTAAGCTCATCTAATTGCCTCAGCAAAACGCATCTTCTTCGCGGCACTCGGCCGCAGCAGCTTCAAAGGAGGAGCAAATAAGAAAAGGAAGAAAAGAAGAGAAGAAGGAAACAGAAAAAGAAAAGGACAAAAAATTATAACAAATCCTGCTGGAGAATGCAATGCCCCAAAATCTATATCATGCACGCCTGCGGCGAAAATTCGAGCTCCTGAAAATGTGTGACGGGCTAAAACTCTTCAAAACTGAATGCGCTCCTCTCCATCTCTCCGTGTTTTGTTTCTGTCGTTGTTGATCAAGAAACATTTTATCTGTGCGTTTTTTTTTTTTTTTTTTTTTTTTTCCTTTTTTTTTTTTTTTTTTTTTTTGCCTCATTTATTTTGCTTTTGCCTCTGATTCCGTCTTCATAGCCTTTCGCCATTCTTGGACGTCGTCGAGACCTTCGAGGCTTCCCCTGCGGCCCCAGTTTGCGGGTTGCCGCTTCAGGAAAGCCCCCACGGCGCCGAGGTATCCCTCGTGTCGCAAAAAGTAGGCCTGCTTTTCGCCTTTGCTCCAGAATTTGATGGCGTAGCTGAGCGTGTTCATGGTCTGGCGATGCCCCCTGATGAAGGAGCCGCCAAAGTAAATGTCGGAGAGGTTGTGGATTTGTGACTGCAGATAGGCGATTTGGCCAATGTTGTTGGACACGGCGTACAGCAGCGACCTTGATATGTCGGCTGAGGAGAACGGAGAGCTGTTCTCATCTTGTCCATCATGGCTCTCTGCATCGTGCACTGGGCCGTCTGCAGCTTTTGCTTCCGAGGCCTCAGCTTGCAGCTTCATGCGGAACACTTTTCCAAATGAAGACGCAATGGCTGTGCTCTTGAGACCGATTTTACCATAGTCGGCGCCATAGATATCGCCAACCATCATATCAACTTTGGTGTTGTCGCCATATTCAGCTTCGGCCAGCATGTCGTCAAACGACCGAGACCCCGTCAAGAGAGAGAGGAGGCCCCAGAGGGTGCCGCCACCGAGAGAAGTACCGCCGACACGTTGGAAGGACCGAGGCCCAGTGACCTTGAGCATCGAGACTCCGGAGCCGATGTTGACGAGTAGATATGGGTAGATGATCTCGCGGGGTTCCATGAAATGCATGGGGTCTGTTTCGGAGTAGGTAAAGACTTCGCGGGGGATTTCGGTAATGAAGAAATCGAGGCCTGCATTATCACAAACATGTTAGCTTCCAATTGCCTTTTCCCTTCCCTTTGGTTCTCTCTCTCTTACCAGCTATTAAGCACTCCATCTCGTCTTCTCGCAATACCTCAACCTCCAATGCGTCTCGGATTGTGTCATAGAATTTGTATGCGCCGCCGCCAGTGGCCATGACGCATAGCTGTTGCGACCGCGACCCGTTCAGCGCCTTGTGCTTGTCCCGCAGTAGCTTCATAAACTCAATGCAGTCGTCAATGCGATCGGTCTCGAAGTATTGGAAGTTGAGGCGACCACCGGGGTCTGTCGAATCGACCTCGCGAGAAAAGTAGACGAGTTTGACGAGAGAGCCACCAATCTACCAAAAGAAAAAAAAAAAAAAAAAAAAA
>KQ479159.1:178590-188725 GCA_000331835.2 Trichoderma hamatum GD12
CCAAAAAAAAAAAAAAAAAAAAAAAAAGTAAGCACGGCGGCAAAGATACGCATTGAGAGTAAGCAACAGGAAGAGAGAAGGCATAAAATGAATTAAAAAGACCAGGGATGTTGCTGGATAATGCAAAGATTGCGACCTACATCTACTGCGATATGGCTGACGATGGCTGTGTGGTTTGGCAGGCGGATATCACTCGTCTCGTGATGCGATGGACTGACTCTGCCGTTATCGCTGCCATTCTGCGCCGGCGTGGCGGCATCCGGATCGACGATGAAGGCGCCCTGGACATTGATCTTGACGCTTCCTGGACGTGTGATGGTGTTGTCAATCTCCTCCGTCGAGGTCATGGTGCGCGACCTCTTGACTGGGCGCTTGGGCTGCTCGTCGTCGGCATCGTCCCTGTGCTCTTGATTGCGCTGGAGCTGCAGTTGGTGATGGTGGTTTGGCGGGGCTGCCGCGACAGGCTCGTCGGTCGCTACGAAGGGCGTCATTGTCGCCTTTTCTCTGGTCCCTTTTTGCTTCTGCTTCTTCCCTGGACGACCTCGAAGTGCGCGCAGACAAAGAAGTTGAAGATGCAAATCAAAAGATGACTGCCAAAGCGACGGACTCGTTCATTTAGGGGATCCCGCACACTCAAAGTACTGAATCTACGCCGCACAAACTGGTACGCCGCAACCAGTTGAGGTCGCGCCGGCTTTAGTGGTACCAACGTTGCCTGTGGTCCCTCAACAAAGCCCGCCAGCTGCTTGTACCGCCTACCTGGGGGCGCGCCACGGCCACTACGTGCAGGCTGGTACCGCTACTACTGCATTCACTACGGGGGTAGCACCGCACCGAGGGAGTATTCGTACTCGGCCTGTCGCTTGATTGCAAAACTGCCAAAGGCGCGGAGAGGCCCCTGTTTTTCTTGCGCTGGATTTCCAGCACCTTCTCAGCGCTAACTCCCCCTCGCTCTCGCTAAAAAGCGTTGTCGATTACCTGGGGTAGCGGCCCCAAGGACCCCCGTAGCTTATCGATATTGCCGGTCTGGGAAGCAAGTGGCTGCAGATTTCCGATTTCTAATAGCCGTCGACTCCACTGCTGACCGAGGCAGCCCTCGGGCCGGGTTGTCCCTTTTTGCTTCCCTTTGCCCCGGCTATTTCTTGCTTTGTTTGTTTTTCCAGTTGTTTTTTGTTTGCTACTGTTGAGCATAAAGGGCTATTGGAGGCGAGACAGCTGACTTGAGAACTTTTTACGATGCGCAGCTGAACAATTAGCCCTTGACGCAGATGACGTCGTTGCATCTCCCTTTGCCCATGCACGCGACTGGGGCAAGGTCATGCACGCAATATACGCACGCAAAACAGAACAGTAACACAGTACTAGGTACTACGGAGCACAAAAAGAGATAGAGAGAAAGGGGGAGAAAAAAAAATTGGCCACGGCTGGTATTACGCGCATAAGCATCATCCTGTCTCATCGCACGTCCTGCGCTTCTACCTTTACGGGACACCAAGTGTGTGTGTGTGGGAGAGAGACAGAGAGAGACAGAGACAGAAAACCCCATCGCTATATACATGAGATGGGAACAAAACACGACTATACTCTCCGTCAACTATATCGCATGACTTCACCGGGCGAACGGCGCGCTTCCCCCGAATCTGGCCAGAATCTCCGGCTGAAACCGGGAAAGCGGAGCCCCGATATGGGACCCTCCGAATGTGTCTGATGCATCCCTTGGAGCCCAAATTTCCCCTCACGGAGTTCTAGATTCGGAGTGCTGAGGGGCGCTGCTCTCTGTTTCTGGTAGTGGACTGTGGCGCTGCTGGGCCCCGCGTTTCGCCATAGGGCCGTTGCTTAATACATCTTGTGCCCATCAGTCGCTGTGAGTGGCTTGCTGCAAGCTTCAACGCCCTGGCCGAATGGATTAACATGTCGTCAGTTGGTGTGCTCCAGCAAGCACTGCCTTTTGGATCTTGCCACTGTGTCTTTATCAGCATATGAAAGAATTCATCTACCAAGGATGTTTGATATTTGATTAAAACAATTGGCTATTTAATCAGTAGTCCTCTGGAATTGTTTTGGATAGTTTGCTGTTTACTAGCCAACATGAGAGCCATGCTATACCGCCGGTGGTCATGCCATGACGTCCTCGAATACTAAACTCACCGATGAGACAGGCTACGGGCTATCAGATGTGTCTCAGCCGTGAAACTACCTGACAACTGCTTGAGTTCTGGTGCCAGACTGTCTTCCCGGCCATCCTCCTTAGCTCAACGCCAATGGGTAATTGGACCAAAGGGTTTACAGAGTCTCTTATCCGCCTATGAACGTGATGAAAGATGCGGCTGATCAGCTGATCATAGTAGGGTCAGATTGATTGGATGATTTTGCAAATCCACCGCGGCTGATAGGCAGCCTGCCATAACTGACAAGATGTGGAGAATGGTGATGAGATTCGAGCTCCTAACTGCGATAACATGAGGCCAGCCCACGGTATCCTTGCTGCCTCACATCCACCCTGTTCCGGCAGTCGGGCGTCCAGCCAGTGCCCGAGAGATGAAGCTTAGGCTTCCTAATCCCCATGAGGGTATACCGGCGCTTCGCCCTGGAGATTTGAGTGGATATGCCGGCGGTCGACGGAGAGCGGCGGATACATTGAGTCGGATCGAGGACGGAGAGACCGGCAAGATTTATACAGCTCAGTCACCGTTTCGATATTCCCATCTACTGAGAACGCCGCCAAAGTATACGAGATACCACAAACCCCAATACTATATGCAACTCCCCAGGCGATGGCAAGCTCAGAGTATCTTTGCAGTTGACATGTATGTTCCCATCTGCAGCTACCCATGCATGCAGGTATACGCTGCAATCCTTTGCTCTGGTGGGCTCAATCAAGCCCACCAACCAGCAGGCCTCCTGCAAGCCACTAGCTAGGACGGTATGCGCCTCCCAATCGGCTTCCTCCGCTTAGCAGCGCCGGCTCATGAAGCGGGTGCGATGGCGGGTGAGCGAAGCATTGGTCGTCCAAGTTTTAGCATCTTGGTAGCGCGGCACGAGAGAGCTACTGCTTCATCTCTGGTGTTGCGAGTTATTAGTACAAAGTCGATTAAGACCGGCTTCTAGACCACGCAATCGGGAAGCGAGGGGACTCGTGACGCGATTTGGGTGAGCTTTTGTTGTTGGTGAAACCGCCACACGGCAAGAGAATGAATGTGTGTGTGTGTGTGTGTGTGTGTGTGTGCGTCGCTGCCGTGTATACCCTCTTTCACTGTTTCCCGGACTCAAAAAAATCAAAAGAATCAACAGAGGAAAGAAAAAGAAACGAAAAAAATGAGGCTGAATGTGAGCACATCGAGTTGAAAAGTAAATACGATGGCGTTCAAAAACTCTATCGCTTCTGGTTCCTGGCCCATCTCGCCAAACCTTAGTTTGACGCAGGCTTTGTCATGGCGATGATGGGCTCAAAAAGCGACAGAATCTTGAACAAGATGCTTTTGCGAGATGACGCTGGCGGGCTAGGCCAACTCAAACACTTTGCTCTTCCTCTCTGCTGGTCGATGCATCAATACTTCGTCATAGCACTCACTTCACCGAGTATCTCATGCCCGCATGCACCGCAGGCTGCAGACTGTTCGGTGGGTGTCGAGGTACCCAAGTACTCCTCGCCCTGTGGTGGGCTCCTTCCTCGCACCGATCTCTCGTCTCCTTCCTTCGCTTACCACAAGGTGCACACACAAGGTTCGTTAAAATTTTCAAGCTCCACATCCACAGATGTCAATTTCTTCTCCATTCTTCGCTTCGATACCCTTCAATCCAATCATGGGCCCTCATCGCCCTTCATCGCTGCTCACGACACACCATTATTGATCGCTATCGCTCTGCGACCTGGACACTAAGAGTGCAGCCCCTCACTCCACCCACTGCAAGCTAGCTGCCAACCCCGCCAATAGCTCTCCCAGACAACTGCCGTCCCCTGTCAACCACTGCTTCATCTCCCAGGTCCTCCCATGGAGCCCAGTGCTCTTGCAACTAAGAACCTGATGGTCTAGACGAGAGGCACCTTTCAACGCTCCAATGAGCGAGCGTATCGCCCCAATGGCTTGAGTTCAGAGAGAGCAGCGCCACAAAGCAACACGCTATGCACAATCGTTCCTGTATCCCAGTCATCCAACGGCTCACAGACTAAACGCCAATCGACTGTGGGAAGGGTGTTTAATATATCTGCCTTTTCTCCCCGTGATCCACCTTACAAGTCCATCGACCAGGGCAACCCGGGCGAGCCGTTGCCCCTCTCCAGCAGCAAGTGCTGGTATGGCACCGAGTTTCGTCCCCTCTTTGTGTGAAGATTCAGGTAAGAAATGCGCCTTGCATGCCGAGCTAGCACGTACTAACGTATCTCGAAGAATTATGTAGGGCTGTGACAATGATGATGCAAAAATGGCGTTGGCCACACGGCAGTGTCGGTATATTAACCATGTCCATCGTCTCCAGTATCGGCCAGTGCCAAGAGGAGCCTCTTATATCTACCTTCTTTGATGCCCTCCATGCAGCACACTTCTCTTATACTCCCAGCTTCATCCATCGTCAATCCTCTATCCACTCAAGCATCTGCATTAATATTACGTGCAATGGATTGTATAAGGGAAATCGTCTTCACTCAAGTGGATAAGAAGCCCAAGGCCAAGAAAACGACTCTTGTGTCAAGATGTCTCTGTTCAAGTATTTCTGCTTTCTGGGCACATGTAAGTCTTTTCTTTGATGCCTCTATACTGTCTCTCAGCTTTTTCTCCCACCTTCTGTTTCCATCCATGTCTTTCTATTTGCTAATATCTTCTACAGGCTCAACTGCTCGCCCAGACAGACAAGTCGTGGATCTATGTAGCCAACATGCCACCGTTCCGCGTTACAAAGCTATCGCGTGACACCAAAAGGCTATATAGAGAATACAAAATACACAGAAAGGTCGACACGATATTCAAGGCAATGTCCAAAGAGTTGGTCATATGCGGTCTTGACGTTGATCTTCCATTTGTCCCTGAATGCTCAAGTTTTTATCCCAACATCTCATCATCTCCATGCTCTGAAACCCTCAAGCATTTAAAGGGCTTTCCAGCAGACGCAAGCGGATATTTCATGGAATATATCCGCCCCTTGAATGAACATCATACCAAATATCTCATCAAACGTTACTTGACCCGTACCGCGCAGTGCCAAGCTCTCAGCACCGGCCAATCCAAGCACTTTCTCGCAAAGGTCTACCTAGGAGACACTAAGCCACTGTCTGATCCATGGAACACTAGCATGCACGACCGCCCAGCATATCTGGATCATCTGCTCGCAGAGCGCGTCGAAGTTTCCTATCTCGCTGCCTCTATGGGTGCAACTCTCGCAATACTCCATTGGAGCTGCGGTGTTGATGCTCGAGGTGTCGAATTTGTTCTAGGGAGAGATGCCCGAGGCCACGTGCAGTTCTGGCTGATCGATTTTGCTGACTGTGCAGCGTTTCCAAAAACCCCCGAAGCTGTCACCACGCAGCTTGTAGATGCAGTGATGGAAAACGAGCCATTCTGGCCTCGGTTTATAAACATCCAGGCCTTGAGAGAGCTGTGGGCACATTTCAGAGATGCTTACCTTGCAATTAGCGATTTTATCATGACCGATGCCATGATTGCATATGATAATGATGCGGTGAGAGCACTACCGTGCTTATTTATGATGGAGTTGGAAAAGATAAGAGGTTCTGGCCAGCTTTTGGCATAAAAAGTTTGAGCATGCAGCGTTACGCATTACTCAGCGATTTGCAACAAGACAACAAAATGTATAATAACAGAAACGAGGCAAGTATCACGATAACGATACAACATTTTACGGAGTACAACAGCTACAATATCACGGCAACAGCGAGGTACAGCATGGAATAGCAAGGGGACAACGGATGACGGATGACGGCGTTAAATGAATGCGATCAAAGTTTTAATTGAAAATGATCAAGGTGCTTTGGTACCAAGGCAATATTATTTACGAGGTCTGAGCTTGTGTAACAAGACAAGACAGCCACAGCTCAAACCAGTCTATTTGGTTATGTTTTTAATATCATATTAAGCAAATTCTCTAAAACAAGTGTCCACCAGGAACGGCGAGAAAAATCGCCATAAGAACAAGACCAATCAAAAGGCCTGCAAACAGGGCTTGGTAGAAGATGGTATCTTGGATTTGCCTCAAAGCAGGCTCCTGAATCCATATCTCGCGATCAAAGATTTTGCGAATGATATTTCTCTTCTGATACTTTACCACCCATGGCTCATCTTCGTAACTGTTGTTAGAGCCGAAAGATTCCATGCTACGCGTCTTCATTTCCTCGGTATTCTCTTGAACAAATAGCTCCCAGGGGCGGATATGGCGATGGTGCAGGCCGTGCAAAACAACGCACATACCCTTGTAAGCGGCAACAAATGTGCTTATCCCCAGAACCCAGGCAATGAGCGGGAGGGCTCTGTAGCCTCGACCAGCATCGCTGAGCGTTGTGATGATTGCGGCGACGAAGCCTGCGAGGATGAGACCGACACCAAGGCAGCGAGCAAACCAGACACGGGGGAGATTGCCATTACAGATGGACCAACGAACAAAGTTGGGATGTGACTGCATTCGAAGTGCTGAGTCGACGCTCTTGAACAGAAGCCGGAAAGCAGACGGATGAGTGGTATAAGTCAACGCTTGAACTGCTACCTTCTGCTCCCAATCAGACAGGTTAAGCTGTCGTGAGCCGCCATCCATGACGTAGCTGGTGATTATTCGGCTGACTTCCTCGTGGAAAGGCTGAATAGTAACTACAAAAGAACGGGGGTGATCAGAAAAGGCCCTACAGGTCGGGTATGGATGATTGTATACTCTGAAAACTTACAAGGGGCTATAGTACCAGCTGCCTGGAACGCTTCTGCAACTTGTGTGCGTGAAGTGCCGTGAGAAATGGAGAGGATGTTGTTGGAGGCATTGCTAATAGTCACACCATCCCAAGCTGAATCGTTATCCGAGGCGCCATTTGCAGAACGAGGGGGAGTATTGAAGGGGTTCGATCTCTTGCTTTCGGCATTCTTTTCGAAATCGGTTCCCTTGAAGATAACGGCGGCGGCAGGCTCCTTCCTCATTTTTTCGGCTTGCTCTCTGCGAACCTTGCCCATGGCTTCGTCTTCCATGGCCTGAGTCCACTCGGGAGACAGGGTAATATCTCTTGTGTTTGCCTCGCCGAAACGTTTTTCGTAACCCTTATACCAGAGGTAGAACTGCAGGTTTTCGGCAGCGTGCTCGACATATATGAGATAGTTCATGAAATCGCGGAGAGCCATGGGCTTTCACAGGGTATTAGCAGGGCTGATATTCGAAAAGAGAGGATTATTTGTTCTTACCGGGCAGGCTCCACCATTGATGATTCTATCAAAGCTCAGGGCTTCTGGAATACCAAACGAAGCGCCAGAGAGTCCAGATCTGACAGAGCCCTCACCCTCTTCCAAAGATTTTCGGGCCTGGCGATAGGTCTCCGGGTCAACCTTCTTAGGTCGCCTATATTGAAGAAAAGAGAACAGCTTCATGATGATTAGCTAGTTGTTTTCTCTTCCGTCGGCCCTCTCTCTTGGAATGGAAGTAGAAAATAAGATGGGCCTGAATTGGCTGAAGGATGCCGGAAGAGAAGCCGTTTAATATTTATACGAGCTGCTCGGCGATTTGAAGATGCACAAGCATGCACGTCGCCGACTTGGTGCTACCAGGAGAATATAGAAGAAAACGAGTCGCAGCCAGAAGCATGACGCTAATGTTCCTTTACGGCTGCGTGCATTTCGCGGCTCAGCAGAGGTTTGATGCAGGGCAATAAATCCCTGTTCCCCACGACGCCCGGACGGTTGACAACGAGAAATCAGGCTGCCTCTCCACCTAGCGAAATTGAAAAATAAGACCTGCATCATAAATTTCGACCGAGAGAGGGGAAACATAGTCGGCTCAGAGGAACGTAAGGCATGGTGCGCTCGTGCTCGCAGGTCTGGGTGTGCTGGAGCCCGCCGCCACCTGCATCCATAGATCCAGGGAAGCGTCTTTGGTATGAAGCCCGAGCTTGAGACTAGCTAGCCAGGCACAGGACTTCCGACGATAGCGCGCTGGTTCGGTCAATGGGTGGAGAGAAAAGGATTGGCCCACAGCCACCCGATGGTAAGGCTAGCTGGGCTTGCGCCGTGATCGCCGGCAAATCGAGAGATCAATGCTCCCACCCAGCTCAGCTAGGGCGAACGCTGGCGCCGCACTTCGATCAGGATGGTCGAAACCTTGATACCTTGTCTTCCAGCCTATATCTCAGCGGGCCACGGCACGTGTGATGCATCAAAAGCTCCATCTTTCCCGTCTTTTTAGGGCCGAGACTCACCCGGCCGTCACAACTATGAATGCGCCACCGCACTATTAGTCTCTTCATTTACTGAACCAACTCCATGATGGCGAGGCAGTGGTCCGTATCACGGTAACACCGAAGAAGACGGGCAACTTCAGCTGTGCTATCGTGAAAGTTTTATGGTACTATTGCTACTACTTCCATCTCTATAGTGGAGTAGAAGGGAAAATGAAGATTGAAAAATCGAAAGGGAACAGGAAAGGAGGAGGAGGATGAAGGGGAAGACATGCTCACGCGCTCACATCAACGCATCTAGACGCGCAGCGCGCACAAAAGGCTGTCATGGTCGTCATCAAGGTGGCACCCACAAAAATACCGAGAACAGGGACCTCGGGATATCGTAACGCAAAGCTGGAAACTGGTCACCAACAGAGTTTCGCTTCCTGCCGCTCGCTGTCAACCCCTCTGCAGGTGGCCGGTTCCAACATGCCCATTCTACTGGTAGCGTCGACAAGTTCTAGTGCCAACAGCAGACCCAAGCAAAAGGGCCTGGTGTCTCAGCTTCACAAAGCAAGGGACGTCTCTGAATTTCGCGTCTGCATCTTCTTTCTTCTATTACGTCCTCACACAGCCCCGATTCCGGCCTAAGCATGGCGATCAGTGATGGTAGCGATTCTCTTTGATTTGATTTGCAGAGGACCCAGCAGCTGCAGGCTAGGCGAATCGGATACGAAGCCCATCGGAACGCTTCGTCTCTTTCTCGAACGCTATCGCAGCCGATGTGTGCAACACCAGCGCACTATACCAATCAAAGGCAGAAAGTCACCCTCCCATGGCAAGTAAACCACTCATAATTGTTGCATCGAGCTCACTAGAGCAATTGGTGTTTGTTCAGCCGCTACCGATGGATTTACTAGTGCTAGTTAGCAAGAGTCGGTTAAACCTGGCTTCTCGTGGTCTAGGAGACTACTACTACAAAACGTGTGACATAGGTAAGCATCTTTAAAAGTGCATCTCCCTTGCATGCATCCGCCACGCCGCGCTAGGTAGAGATGCTAGCAGCAAAAAGAAAGAAAAAAAGCAACAAGTCATATCTCCGTCAGCTAGAATCCCGCCAAAAGGAGCACCTACTTCTTGTAGTCGAAATGACTGCATGCATGTCTCTAGTTTAGCTTATGAAAAAGAAAGAAAGAAACGAGAGGGGGGCAAACACAGTTGACAAGTCGGACGAAGCAGTATTCTTCCACATGAGTACCAGTACAGTACTCATTACTCGTAAGCCGACGGGAGATCGGCTACGTCTGTGCACCCCAGTCGAGCTGGCATGTGCTTTATTCAGACAGCTTTCCCAGCTGAATTGAGCAATGCAACCGTACAAAGTCTTTGCTCTCTGGTTGAACATTGGCTCGCTAGAGTCTGATTGATATTTTGTTTCATGCTGTCGATTCAGCACCTGTTCTTGCATTTCATGCAAAATATTGCGCAGGGCAACCCACGCTGCGGCCGGAGTACGCACAGTATAACTAGGTATGGCTGAAAGAACCACGCCTTTCTAGAATGATTCAGTTGAGCGATTATCAACTCTCTCCCTGGAAGAAGCTATGGCCTAACTTCTGTGCCTTTT
The DNA here is from genome assembly GCA_000331835.2 of Trichoderma hamatum GD12. Classification (NCBI taxonomy): domain Eukaryota; kingdom Fungi; phylum Ascomycota; class Sordariomycetes; order Hypocreales; family Hypocreaceae; genus Trichoderma; species Trichoderma hamatum. Next base: position 188,574 of record KQ479159.1, read on the forward strand.
CACAACTCAGCTTGTTCATTCAGTTTTTAGAAACCAACAGCAACCTTGGACATGGAGTGACTCCACTTGCAATGCCCCAAGACTTATCATAGTTTGACTCGGCTGAGATAGTCCCTTTTAGCTTGTGCCGGATGATCCCCCCCCCCCCCCCC
>KQ479159.1:188735-269586 GCA_000331835.2 Trichoderma hamatum GD12
CCCGCTGAGGGCTCCGAGATGTGGCTGCTTATCACTGGGGTACGATTGAAAGCCAGCTCGACTCTTGCCTGTTGTAGACTGAAAAGTGATCCGCGACAAAAGTCAGGCTGTGTCATGCAAGGAGATGCCGTGTTGTTCTACGCCATCGCCGTAGCCGCCAATGATTTTGATCTAGCGTTTAAGACATTGCGATAAGGGGCAGCTCAGCTTGAAAGTGTGGTTCTAGTATATAGTATAGCCCCGTGCTTTCAATAGCGTATGCAAGGAGAGGATATCGAGTGTGCTTCACCCGCAGGTAGCGGTCATTCATTGGCGGTTTTCATGACCCATTTGAACCCCAGGAAACCCAGAAGATGGAAATCAGTCGTCAGGATGCGTGTTGATTGATCAGAATCCAGAAGGAGTCGCCTCCGTCACAACTGACATGTATGAAATAGACAGCCAGCTACCTGACTCGAGATGTTGCTGCAGGGGTGATATCTCGCCTTGGCTACTATACCTCAGCCACAACTAGCTCGTCTAAGAGGGTAATGTCGCTTCTAAAACATCACGAAGTTGCAGAGAGAGCTGTCGTTGAACTCTATGTAGGCGCCAAGATGCGGCTGAGGGTACATGGGACTGTGACCATATTCGGCTAAGGACCACTGCAGCAATCCGTTCTTGCTGTGGAGAAGAAGAAGGCTTCTCCCAAAACTGTGCCAATATGGTATATGTCAAAGTGGCCGTAACATGTCGTTAGTGATACTAGTTCATACCATGTGGTTCTTGATGCAGCTCTGCATTGGACATGCGTAACCAACATGCGAACTCGAAGCCGCCAATGTATAACCAAAGAGTTTGTGGTTTATTGTAAGCCACTGTGGCCGGCTGAAGTAGCAAAGTACCGTGAGGTTTGTAAAGCAGTGACTCGAGGTTACCCAGTCGGCCAAGATATCACACAACGATGTTGTGGTAATCACTTGACTAGGTATCAGAATAGCCAGATCACTCAAATAGGGCAGAAAACTTTCTTCCCTAGACGTGGCCTCCATGACACAATGATTGTCTTTAGTCAGGATCAAACATAGCGGGATATCTCATCGGCAAGCTGTAGGGCAGTCATATCCGTCCAAGGCCCAACCATAGGAAATGACTAGGCCCCAGGGCAGCTGTAAAGGATCCATCATACTCGAGTAGCCCTGGTCCGTGAGCTATAGGGGATAACCGTATCGGCTGTTCAAGATCCATGCGCTTCCACGCTTCCTCCAGGGTGAAAGAAGCTATGAACACCAAACGGTACCTGTTTCAACGTGGCAAAAAGGGGCCGGAATGCCAGTCGGAAATTTTTCACGTTGTAAACCCTATCGGTGCTCAGTACTGTAAATCAGAAACCCTGGTCGCATAACCTGACGCCTGGCAACGAATAAACTACTCTAAATCGAGTACCAGCCACGAAGAAGAGATTTCGGCCGTATCAAGCATGCTAACAAAGATAAGTTGCCAGTATAGCCGACAAACTCAGTCCAGGTTCTTTACTTTTCACGTTCATTCCGCGTACTTGAGGGTAAAGCCTTGTCACAGGGAGACGTTGATGTTGGCAAAATTGGAACTGCAGATTTGGCTTGGCCACTTGCCAAGTAGGCGTAAAGGGGGGAGGAGTGATAATGAAGCAGCACATGGCCTATTAAAATTTAATAAACCTCCTTTTGGAAGTTGAAATGTCGCCGGCCACAGCGGGTCGATTTTTCGAGAGCCTATTCACCAGACACCAGAAGATCCCGAATTGTCGTAAAAGAAAAGTTCGTCCAATATAGGTAGCTTGAGCCTCGGGTATAGATTTGTGAGGCTTCTGTCATCTATTTTATCCCAATCCAAAGAAAAGAAAACAAAAGAAATTCCTGTTCCTCGCAACCTTCAAATGCTAGGCCGTGAATGTTCGTCACCATGATATTTCGATGATCCATTTCGATAAATTGAATATTGAAATTTCGTCACCGTAATCGTTCATTTGTGGATGACTGCTTCGGAGCAATATAGCATCCAATAAACGGAACAATTAGAAGAAGGAGAAGAAGAAAAGACCATCTCAAGAGCGCTTGATCTCCCATCTGCTCTCGACGACAATGCGGTTTGTTCCAGCGCGATCCAGCGCGGAAGATGCCTTTTGAGGACTCAAGTTCGTTTCACTTGCATTCGGGCTTTGTTCTTCTGGCACAAACGCAGTTGCAACATGGGCTGTGTCATCGGCGTTGTCATATATTGAATGCAGAGCGATTGTGTCGGGGCCTGGTTGTCTTTTCCGGCTAGAAAGCTTCGATCCTGACTGGCCTGATCGCTCAGACTGGTTGTAATTGCCTATTTTACTAGCTCCTCGCGTTTTATGCCATCTTGTAACAAGGGGGCCCAGCATGGGTAGTGACACGCAGATGATGCCAAGATTGACCTCGAGCGTCGAAAGGAAATCCACCCACACCATGGTGCCTGTTATGTTCGCTAGTTCCAGGTGTGTGAGACTGATAATTCGAGCAACGGCGACAGCAGAAACCCTGTTGTATTTGCGGTTAGCTTTCATGGCAGCCACGTCAAGGAGAAGAAAGAGAGAGAATCCACGGAATGCATACAATAGACCAGCCAAAAAGATCGCCGTGAGAGAAAGCTTCATCTGTTTTTTCGTGTTCAGCGTCCAGATCGTGCGCAACGGAAGTGTGAGAACAATAAAGTCGCTAACAATATTGTAGACGCCGACGGCGATGAAAACAGAGACTTGATTTCCACATTTGCCTCCCGGTGTGGCGGGATTATAACTTGCCGCAAAAGGGTGACAGAGCAGGAAGAACATGAGGATGTTGGCCAACGCCCACACGCTGATGAATCCAATCACTACATTTGTTGCAATAATCATGTGCTTGTTTGGGAAAACTCTGAGATAGAAAAAGAGAACGCTGAGTTTCACGGTGCTAATACACAATGTGTATATCAGCGCATACGAGAGCGTCAACTGCAAGATGATGACAAGATTCGGTAACGTTTCGGTAATAGGGCGGCCAACTCCCATCGGCGAATCTGCTCAAGCAAGTCAATAATTGTGACATCGAGAATCGAGGCCGTTTCGGCAGAAGAGAAACCTACAAAGCCCTTGAATGACCAGCATGCCAATGCCCTGGGGCATCGAAAAGAGGATTAAATAATCATCCCACCAAAGCCTTGCGCCAGACATGAATCGTGAAAAAAGTCGGAGACCAACTACGAAGAGGGCTATCAAGACGAAAACGCAGTTGATAATCAAGTGTATCTTGACTATCGGCATCAATTCAAACGTTACCGCCTGCAGCGCCATGTTGCCGGTGTTGTTATCGCTGCTGCTGCCGTAGTCACTGTTGCTGTTTTTTCTTCAACTGCCATCCATTGAAACACCTATTCTGTTCCACAGGCGACAAAAAGTTGAATAAGCGACGTAATATAGTAGCTGAGCATTGGTTAAGAGGTTGCTCGACGCAGAAAGCCGAGTTGACGCTAAGCCTCCATCCCTTGTGGAAGGAATAAGCAGGATCGACAGTCTAGGGCCAGCCTTGGCTTACATCTCCTCCCTGCAAGGATCGAACGAGAGTGTATAAGTGAGTGCGGAACGTGCGAGTGCCGCGAGCAATTGGCTGTACCCCTTTCAACCCAGGATGGGTCCGCACGGGGAGGCGAGGTTCGTGCTTGGGAGGGTTTCGATACGACCGTACCACGAGAAGCAATGACAGTGCACGACGTCGTAGTATTACAACCCCTCGTAAGCAGCCCTTTAGGCTGCGAGCTTTGCGTTCCCGTCTCTGACAGCCCTCCCCGGTTCTTCATTTCTGCAAGAACCGGATCCGTGCAAATGCCCGCATGATAGAGTGGGGGGGCTCTTTTTTCATCCCGCTACACGTTTGATGTGCCTAGTAAAAGTGAGATATCATGCAGATACTTATAAAGACCGATGAAATCGCAGTAGTGATAGTCGGCGAATACAGGCACTTGGTTGTTCTTCAACGTCGGCTTAAGCAGTACAGAAACTGTACTCTCCGCGGAGAATACTAAACGATGGACCGTACACTCCATCCACCGTACCCGGAATGGATCAAAACGGGTCCTGTATCCAGAATCCTACTCGCACAGTTATGTTGCAACGAATATGGGTCCTATACTGTATCCAGAAGCAAAAACAAGGATATCTGCTTCCCGCCTACCGTTGAGCCGGGATCTTTTTCAGCGGCAAGACTGAAGTGCAACCAACAAGCCTCAATTTGGTATTGCGTATATGTTCCGTGAGCAATTTATTCGTGTGCAATGCCCATTGTAACCCCGTTCAGACTGGCCACTCCTGCAGCTCCTTGTTTCACCGCGTGTTGAACAGGCATGGTTCTAAATGGACTACTCAAGCAGATGCATGCAAGCACTATTCCGCATCATGAGTTAGTGACTCTGATCTCTCTCCACATAGGGCAATGCAGATTACTCGTACGAGCTCTCGATAAAGCACCCAACAGCCTTAAGAATATCCCAGCTCATTTCCAAGGCCTCTGGAACACATTTTAAGAAGCGAGAGTTCCCCAGCTGAGTCCCCTGAGTGTTCTTCGTCAAGCTTAGGTGTATCAACCTTACTAGAGGTTTTTCGAACAATCAGACAACTTTCAAATCGTTTTGCTTGCAGTCGTTTGTCATCTAGGAACCAAACATGGGTTCTGCTCCAGAGAATTTCGATTACATCATTGTAGGAGGTGGCACCGCAGGCCTAACCGTCGCAAATCGTTTGAGTGAAGATGCGAGCGTCAAGGTCCTAGTGATTGAGGCGGGTCAAGACCACTCTCAAGACCCTCTCGTTCAAGTTCCAGGACTTGTTGTTGGGCAGTATGGCAACCCTGAATACGATTGGAACTTCAGTTCAACCCCTCAGGTGAGTAAATACGATACAGTCCCTTGACTCTATATTGTTGTTAGACTAACTCCACGTTTTCCAGGCTGGGCTCAACAACCGGATCATCAACCAGGCTCGCGGCAAGCAATTGGGAGGATCATCTGCACTCAATTTCTTGATGTTGCTTTATCCTCCCAAGGGCAGCCTGGACGCTTGGGGTGCATTAGGAAATAAGGGCTGGGATTACAGCTCCTTATCGCCATACTTGCGCAAGTTTGCAACTTTCCATACCCCCCCTCAAAGCGCCAAAGATGCTGTTGGCCTCAAGTACCACGATGATTCAGTAGTTGGCAATGGACCCATTCAAGTTTCCTATGGCGAAGGCTTCGGGAAGCCAAATTCGGTCTGGATGGAAACTTTCGCTAACCTTGGTCTGGAGTTGAAAACCGACCCAAGAACTGGGAAAGCTCTGGGCGCATTCCAGCAGGGTGCCAATATTGATCCCACTACTCACACACGAAGCTATGCCGCTAATGCGCACTACACTTCTGAGATTGCAAGCAGGCCAAACCTAACAGTCCTCACAGAGACAACTGTTAAGAAAATTGTCTTTGATACGTCAGCAGCCGAGCCTGTTGCAACTGGTGTACTCGTGAGGACTAAGGCGGGCACCGAGCAGATATTGAGTGGTGGTGAGATCATCCTATCGGCTGGAGCTCTTATGTCACCTCAAATTCTTGAACTGTCAGGTGTCGGCGACAAGTCTCTGCTTGAACGTTTAAACATTCCTGTTATCGTTGAGAACCCAAATGTCGGGGAGAATCTGCAAGATCACCCAATTTCGACTCAGGGATTTGAAGTTAATCCCGACATTGCCTCGAGTGATGTGCTCCGTGATCCAAACGTCCTCAACGCACTTATACAGCTGTTCCAGGATGGAGGCAAGGGTCCCCTGGGCCAGTCAACTATTAGCGTCGCATATTCCTCGCTCGCCGATGGGGAAGGTGTCTACTCTGAAGATGCTAGAAAGGCCTTGTTCGCCTCGCATGATCAGCACGCACAGACTCAGGATAGTAAAGTCCTCCGCGAGCTCCTTGAAGGACCTAATGAGCCAGCCGTGGAGTATTTTCTGTTCCCCGGACAAGTGCATACTGTCCTTGATAACCCAGCCAGCATGGCAGATTACCTCGTGCCAACAAGCCCAGAGAATTATCTGACTGTCATGACAATGATAAACCATCCCTTTTCTCGTGGCAGTGTCCACATCACTAGCGCAGATGTTGATAAACTTCCAACTTGGGACCCCAACTTCAACTCAAATCCACTTGATTTGGAAATCTCTGCACGCCATATTCAATTTGTGGAATTACTCCTCCGGACATCTCCGTTCAAGGACATTTTTAAACCTGACGGCGCTCGTATCCCGCAAATCAAGGGTGATACTCTTGAGAACGCTAGAGAAATTGTTCGACAGAGTCAAGTCAGTGACTTCCATCCCGCGTGTAGTTTAGCGATGAAGCCAAGAAACCAGGGCGGTGTCGTAGATGACAAGCTGAGGGTATATGGCACTAAGGGATTGAGAGTTGTTGATGCCAGTGTCTTCCCTATCCAAACTGCAGGCAACATCCAGACTATGGTCTATGTTGTGGCAGAGAAAGCGGCGGATTTGATCAAGGAGGATAGGAAGTTGAAGGCTTGAACAAAACTAGATCCTGAGATGAGTTTTGAATGATGGCAGTCTAAATATGAAGCTTCGGAATCCTACAGGAGTTGATTATTAGTCATACAAATTGCAATGGGCCGAGAAGTCGGAAGGCTCTTTAGGAGCTGTGAACTGAGAAAATATAATAGTAGTAGTAATTGCCGTGGTAATCATAGCCTCTCAAAGAAAAAAAACATCACGTTTATACAAGGGCAGCTTTTTCCCTCTCCACGTGGGGGCCAAGCATGTAGTGAAACTGTCGAAGAAAGGGAGATGCAACTTACTTTGTTCACATTGAGTATAAGGAACTGCCGATCCCTTAGGATGGTCCTCTCTCAGCCCTTTCAAGTGCATGCTCTGTATTATGTGGAACGCGCGAACAACTGCCATCTGGAGGGTAATACTCGGTGCCTCAATCTGGTAGTGTGTCGGCGTAGAGGGTCATTGCAAGCTACATAATACCCGTCGGCAGCGATGAAACGATTCCAGTCCCAGGGTATCTGCGCCAATGCGACGGATGATCAGTGCTCTCTTGGACAGGCCTGGGGTCTTATTAGCCGCTCTCGCTCTTGTCAGCCACAGAGGAGTTTTCTCCGCCGATTCAACGACGAAACGTTTCAAACGGGCAATGTTGCTCGGCCCCCCCAGTACAATAACCAGATGGCATTAACAGTTGCCAGAATCTCTTTCCGAAGCCGTACAGATGATGGTCCGCGTGTCAGAGCCCGCCCTCTCGTGAGTGCGGGTGTGTCGATGCGAGCCTCCATGTTGAAGGCCAGGTTAGCCTTGACGGGCGATCGACGAGAAAAGGCTTCGAAACGGTATGGTAAACCCGAAGTCCTAGCCCTTTTGAGGATAACGTTGCGGCAATTGTCAGCCGGTGACAGTGATGCGGATGCGGCTTGCCCAAAGCAGAAAGACGTTGTGAATATCCTGGCATGGAATTGTTTTGCTCAACTTCGCCCGCAACTGATGATAAGGCGCTAAGCGTTCATGTGGATATAAAAGCCGTTTGATGTTATTACCGACTGTTGTGTGGATCGCATTTCGGCATACCAGCTCCGGCAAACATGAACCCAGTACAGAGCGGGTTAGCTGATCTGCTGTCCTTTTGCGGCCTGTCAGATGCAACCATACGGATGGTGGGTTAGGGACCTATGCTCCGTACGGAGAGTAGGTATTTCAATTTCTGTTCTTGGCATTGGATTCTCCATCGTCACATGGTTTTGCTCTGCTGCGAACTGGTCGTTCGCCGCTGGCTTTGGAGGGACGAATGGTATTTTCGTTTGGAAGGGGAAAGAAAGGGGTAGAGACTGTCTTTCTCCGTATTCGTTTGCCAAGTTAATTGACAAGCTGGTCAGATATTATTCAACCGTTGATGTCTGCTGGTATTTTCCCTCACTGGGTGATTGATCTGCTGCTCGATGAATGTCCCGTTATACATGGATTATCAATATTATGATTATATCGATTGGTCGACCGTCCGCTCGTTGCTCGCGATTCGATTCTCATGCTTTGATAATGCAGTTAGTATGCAACTCTCAAGGCTCAATACTCACAGATCAGTCCTTGCATAACCCTTACCGTTTGGTTCTTACAATTTAATCCTCAAAGCTCGACGTTTACAGCTCGATTTCTTCGCTAGCCTTAACCTCAGTCTCACCTCCAGCCCCATATGTATGTATATATTCGATCGATCGGTCGGTCGGTCGCCCGCTCGTTTCTCCACGAAGTGTTCGTAATTTAGCTCTTGTGGCTCGATGCTCACGATTCGTTTCTTAATCTCGGCCTCGTACGCCTATCATACATGAGTTAAATATGATTCTTATGACTCGATCCTTAAAGGCTGGTTCTTACACAGTTCTTAAGGCTCGTTTTCAAAATTCGCTTCTTGTAACTTGATGCTTGTAGCTCGGTAGTTGAGCTTCGGTTCTTACGGTTCGCTTCTTGTGGTTCGCTTCTTATGGTTCGCTTCTTGTGGTTCGCTTCTTATGGTTCGGTCTTACGGTTCGCTTCTTGTGGTTCGCTTCTTATGGTTCGCTTCTTATGGTTAGCTTCTTATGGTTCGGTCTTATGGTTCGGTCTTATGGTTCGGTTCTTATGCTTCTCTTCTTATGGCTCGGTTCTTACGGTTCGCTTCTTATGGTTCGGTCTTATGGTTCGGTTCTTACGGTTCGGTTCTTACGGTTCGGTTCTTGTGGTTCTCTTCTTGTGGTTCTCTTCTTGTGGTTCGGTTCCTACGGTTCGCTTCTTATGGTTCGCTTCTAATGGTTCGCTTCTTATGGTTCTCTTCTTATGGTTCGGTTCTTATGGTTCGGTCTTATGGCTCGGTTCTTATGGTTCGGTTCCTTATGTTCGTACGCGACTTGGAGTTCAGTACGTGCAGTTTGCTTCTTGTGCCTCGACGATCTCCGATCTATTCGTAGTGACTCCATTCGTACGACTTGGTGCTTTTGACTTGATTCTAATCAACTCCTCCCTTCCAGCTCTGCGTCCTCCTTCACTTCCGTCCCCACGTATATATGTATATGTATATTATTATATCGATCGATCGACCGGCCGCCCGCTCGTTGCCCCGCGAGGTGCTTGTAGTTCGTTGCTTATTTATCGGTCTCTATCAGCTCGATGCCTACGCGTGATAGTCGTTGCTCGGTTCTTGCAGCCTGACTCTTGTGGCACGGATCGTATACGATTCTTGCGGTTTCTTTCTTGCAATTGGGTTCTGATTCAATCTTGCAAAGATGCTCGTGTACGATTCGTTTAACTCGATGCTCGCAATTCGATTTCATGCTCATAGGGGCGGGAGGAAGAGGTCAAAACACGCTCCTGGTGAAGTGGTGAGCAGTCAATTTCTATAATTTCCATCTAAAAACGATGTTGATATTACCGAAAATGGTTTTCTGAGTCTCAAAGGCATCTTGATGTGTTTCTACAAGATGTGTGAGCATGGTCCATGAACAGTAGGATTTGAATAGGAGAGAATTGGACTTGAAAGCTTTCAAAGAGCTGTATAATAACAACGGCGGTAGAAGCTAGCGATGTTTAGCCAATACGAATGGATATTTTAGGGGCTGCTTTGATGCTCAGGAGCATGACGACTCGCACTCATGGTTGATATTAGACGAAATGGATGGAAGACGGGATACATCATGTCAAGTTGCAAAGTGGGGGGTTTTGGGGAGAACATGTTGCTCAGAATAGAAATAGAAATTGAGATATTGTGTCTTTCTGTGGCGGTCAATCACGTGTGGCAGAATACTGCCAGCCCTCGTTCTTTTTGCTTCTCTTTGTCGAAGATGGTCGAGGATATCAGGGCTGCACGCATCAAGAAACTCAATGCGGAGTTTCTGAAAGGTATTGGGAGTATCTATACAGTATTAGGAGCTTTTTGAAACGTCGAATTGATCGGTAATTCACATTTTGAATGAATTGGAAGTCTGTAAAGAATAGAGATGAACAAAGGACTGCTGGTTAGGGGAGAGGGACAACTAGCTTTAGCATTACGGCAACTGAACAGCATCGAACAGCAGATATAGAGCTATAATATACTGCATAAAGCGCCTAGGAAAATGTACGGGCCTATCAAACAACCAGTTTAGCTATCAGTAATGGAGATAACATAGGCAACCTTACATTTTTAGCCGTAGGTCCAACTTCTATTGTTCAAGTGGGTGCCAGATGCCGGCGCCAGATGCCATGTTGTTAGAGCAATCAAAGTCAGCATCTATACAAGGTGATTCTTTTTATACATGGTATACAGATATAATGTTAACAGATGGAAGGATTGCGAGAAAAATAGATCCATGTTTGACACAGGATATGCCGGCTGTTGGCTATCAGATGTCAAAGCGGGCTAGTCGGCGAACCACCACCAAACAGTCACTTTATTCCAGGTCAGCAATTTGGATCGCAAAATCTGCAAAACTTAACAAGTAGAATTTCACTGGGCACAAAAATGCCTAAAAGCATGCGAACTTGAGCTAGATGCCATCCGTGAAGGGAAGTGGGGAAATGCTACCATTTCTACTCTCTACAAGCGGCTAACAGCGAATATCTTACATTTAGCATCTAGGAACATCACGCTAAGACACTGGACTTGTCATATATACTAGAAGAAAGAGCCATGCGCACGAATAAACGAAAAGGAAATCAAATTGCCCTATACGAAAAGAAGAAAAAAAACATAGCTAGCGTACACACATCCATTTGTCCCATTATTACAGAAGTCTCCCATACGACTGCGGATCCCAAAACAGCCAAGGAAATGAACCAGCTCCGCCCAGAAGAAAAGGAAAGACACAAAAGGTATCAAGGAAAAGACCAAGGAAATGGTATTGAGAACAGTCTAGAACACAAAGAGAGAAAAAACGTGGGTTAAGAACGGTCTTGAAGAACGGTATTACGAAGGAAAAGGGAAGAAAGAAAAAGGGCCCCTATAACCGACAAGCACCCAGAAGACGATCCCAAGGAGAGAGAGAGAAAAAGAAAAGACGACTCTATGAAAGTGCAGAAAACAATCTAAGCCGGTCCCCATGTTGGCCACCCACCCACCCGCATTAGCCAAGGGGATGGCGAGAAGAGTCGCCCAAGTGCTGCGCCTATGGGCTCTTTGGGCAGTTGTTTCTATCACACGTCAGTATAAGCAGCTTGGTGAACAAAAGAAGAAAATTCCTTACCCGCCCAAATGCAGTTTCCCATTTACTGAGTAAATTTCCTTCTAATCTTCCAGCCTCGTAAGCGTCCGGTGCGTCACGCTGCCATAGTCCACCACCTCCTGGGCCGGCTGCCAATCCTCAGGCGCAAACTCGGCGCATTTGAAGGTGGCATCAAAGACCTTTGGGTTTGGTGGATTGGGCCTCGACCTGAAGGTGGGTGTAGACGAGCGCAAAGACGAAGAAGACAAAGGCCCCTCTCTCGCAGCAAAAGAAGCAGACAAAGGTCCCTCTCTCACAGCAAAAGAAGCAGACAAAGGCCCCTCTCTCACAGCAGAAGAAGAAGGAAAAGAAGATGACGAAGTAGGAGAAAAACTCTTTGCCTTATCCTCGCGGTGAAACATTTCAACCACGCACTTCGTCCCCATGTCTTCAAACATGATATGGCAGCCGTCTTCGCTGAGATCCGACGCAAAGGGCCCGTGCGGCTCGAACCAAAGAACGCGATACCACAGCGAGTCCAACGGGTGGTTGCTGACTTTATCTTGTACAAAGTCGTACAGCTGGCCCATGCGGAGGCCCTTATCCGGATGGCTGGCGGTGAAAACGCAAAACTCGAGCTTCTCTTGAGATTTTGGATTATTCATATTCTTTGGCGAGAACTCCAGGGCGATAAAGTCCGGGATGGGGGGCTGCGTGACGAGCATCTTGCGCCAACTTGCACCGGCTCGCGTGAAGCGTTCTCTATCCAGGGATACCTGGAGAGCTTCAACTTTTGAGATTTCAGGCTTGGCGGATTCATACTTGTTGTAGCCGGTGTCCAGTTTCCTCTTCAGCTTGAGCTTGTTATGCTTGGAAGTCCATCGCTGCTCGTAAAAGGATTCAGACCGGCGCGGGTAGCCGTAGAACTTGCCGCCGACAGGAAAGAAGCTGCTGCGGAAATGCCTGACTAGCAGCGAATTCAATACGGGATATACTTGACCTGAATCTGAATCCTTCTCGCGCCTCGCCTGCGGATGGGGCTCGAGCGGTCGCGTCTCATCGGGGATGAAGAAGAGCTTCCGCTGCAAGAGAACCGATCCGTCAAAGACTTCCTTCCAAGACTTGTTCACCCGCTGGACAGAGGTGAGGAGAGTGACCGCGTCAATGCTTGCGAATACTTGTTCCAGAATCTCTGTAGAGTCCAGCGCTTTCTGTCTTGCCGTCCGCGGCTGGTCTGGGCGAGCCAAGCTCGGGCAAGACACGTTGATGAGCGAGGCATCCTGGGTAAGCTTTACCAGCACCCCAAGGGGGCGCGCACGGAGAGGCATTCTGAAGCCGCCAGGGAGAGGCCGCCAGGCGGGGTAGTAAATGTCAGGTTCAGGATTGAACTTGGCAGCATTAATATGGGGATTATTAGGATACAGCACGGTAAGGGGATGTTGAAAGGATCGAACATAAAAAGAAGCCTCGTCACGAGACGGGGTATAGAGAAGGAGAGGTACGGGAGGGTCAGGCCCTCCGTGGTGGTTTTCTTCGTCAACCTCATAGATGGTTTTCATCATCGTAAGAGTTGGTAGTTGGTGTTGATTAGTAGTTAGTGGCTGGTGGTGGTTTGCTTGAGCAGTCTATGACAAAGTGAATGGGCTCTATCAAGGAAGGCAACGCTGAGAGACTCAGGCTAGGATTGAACAACGGAGAGAGAAATGAAAGAAGGAGATGGATTCAAAAGGGAATAGACAGATGGGTAATTGCCCGGGGCCACCCTCTTATATATCCCTCGTCAGAGCCTATATACGTCTTCCCATTCGGCTCGACCTTTTCTTCCACGCCTTTCCACCTCTCGCTGCTGCTGCTGCCACTACTACCGTAGCACTCGCCAATAGGAGTGCTCGCTTCTCTGTACTACTTTTGGAATAAACCAAAATGTATTTTTATTTTTATTTTTTATTTTATTCCTTCTGCTAGTTTGAGACAATAATGGCCTGTTGTCGGGCTGAAGGCGGAGCCATCCAGCACCAGATACGCGCCTCCATTGGTTCGAAAACAAGGCTGTATAAGTGACATTGCCTAAGCTGCTGTGCTTCTGCCATCCCAGTCATATTTTGTGGCTTTTCCTTTCCATTCGTTTCTTTTGTCCCCGCCATCTCTCTGTCTGTCTGTGCATGGCTGCAAGCTGCCAGAGTATCAGTCAGTCAAGGGAGAGGGGAGAGGGGGAGAGAGCAAAAGCCGGTAGAGACAGGGTAGTTTGATAGGCCCCTCCTCTCGTCCAGAGAGTCAAACATTTGGAGTATCCAATTGCTATCGTGCAAAGAATACACCACTGCATTACCACCATCGTCACTATTACACACCAACTTGAAATTATTATCACTTTGCCCCTCTCCAATACGACATGGCGACCTGTCTACTTTCTACTGGGCCAAAACGACAAAGAAGGCATGCAAGCGTGTTGGAATTGGGCCATCCAAGCATTGCATGAACATACAGGCTATTAGGTATAGTACTTTGTAGATAGGCAAACTTGTTCTTATTGCCTAGGCCTTTGGGTCTGGGTTCTTGTTCTCGCATTCAACCCGAATTGATTGCCTTAGCGAGGCAAAGAAAGCAAGGCATGGACACGTGTCTCGAGTAAAGCCCGCTGTTAATTATGCAGAGAAGGGCATATTTCTCGTTTCTGTATAGGATTTGCAAAAAAAAAAAAAAGCAGGTGATTTTTGAGAACTGATTCAACTGCAATGCAAACGCAAATGCAAATGCAAAACGCAGACTGTAAATACTGTAATGCAGCTAGATAACACGAATGTAACTGAATAATACAGTAGTACTTGCTACATGAAATGCAGCCAAGTACATGCGTGAGGAGGGGGGACAACCCCCGGCCAGAGCTTACCACCTCTCAAGATACAAAGATGCAGTCTTACTGGGTAACCCCGGCATTGCCTATCTGCCAGTCTGCTTGTACTTGTATGTTTATCCAAGCAGATGCCCGTAATCTCTCTCCCCATTCTCGGACCACTCCATCCGCAACTTAGAATGTCAAAAGAGGAAATGGCACAAAGGTGGATACCTTTAAGGTGCGGCTGAAGCCGTCTTGCCTCGGTGCTACTCAAAAAAAAAAACCAACTTTTCTCCCATGTCTTTGTTTGCTCTTGATTCTCCCTTGCTTTATCTTTTATTTTCGCCTTTTCTTTACGTTTCTTTTCTGTTCTTTGCGCCTGAGACAACAATTACGCCACTTCGGATGAGGGGCATACGAGTTGTCAAAAACAGGCTGGGCAGGCAGACGTGGCAAACGCGCGTTGCTGCTGCATTGCAGTGCTTGCTGTATGTAGGTGAACCTGGTTGGACGGTCAATGCAGTCTCTCGTCTCGTACGAGTAAAAGGGAGGAAAGAGAGGAAGGGAAGGGGAAAAAAAAAGGATCCAGGCCTGCATGCTGCATGGTAGCAGTACATGCTGCATTCTGGGGCACTCCCTGCATATATACAAATCATGATTGGTAGTACCATGCAAGAGAGAGAGAGAGAGAGAGCAAGAGAATAGCACACAAATAGTGCAGTGCAGTCCTTCATACATGAATGTGGAGTCAACAACTACCACTCAGCACTCAGCACTCACAGCAATGGATAACCATTCGCAAACGTGGTGGTGCGTACAGTAGCAGAAGGATCCGGGGCAGATCGTCCCACCCCGGACACGCTCCGAGTCGCCCACTATTGAGACTTGTACCACACACATTAGCCATACGGATGAAAGATATAATTGTGATTGTGATTGTGATTGTGAGTGCCTGAATCAACGAGTAAAATAAAAAAAAAAAACACAGCAGTGCATTGAGACCCAAAGCAACCCCGCAGATAGACGCCAAGTCGTAATGCAACATTAAAAACAAATCAAGCACAATGTCATGACACCATTCGCTCTCGCTCTCTCTTTCGCCCCAACAAAACCAAAAGCAAATAGAAAAAAAAATCAGGCTCTCAGGCACACAATCTCTTCTTTCTCTCCCTCTCGCTTCTCCTCTCCCACGGCCCAAGCATACAACAGCTCGTCTGTTGCATGATTCATGCAGGTGTATCATTCGCTCCAGCTCTAGCGCCAGTTTCCCCTTCACGCCCCCTCTCTGTTTGTCTCTTTTTTTTTTTGTTTTTCTTTCTTCTTTTTTTTTTTTCCTTACAAGAGATCGTCAGAGCCACTGGCAACGCTCTGTTCAATAGCGTGGATAATGTCGCCCTCGGAGAAAACAGGTCCTTGTCCGTCGCATTTGGCCAATTGCTTCATGCGCTCGGCTACTTGGCTGACATCAACCAGACCTCGCTTGTACAGAGGGTGGGCCAGGATAAAATCCCAGGCGGCTCCTGCGGCAAGCAGCCGATGTCCGTCGTCAGAGGTAACAATCCGGTGTGAGGGGAACTTGTTGTTATGGCCCTGGAGCACATTGGTGTAAAAGTCGGTAGGCGTGTATGTCATCGGCCCTGTTGTCAGAGGCTCAGGAGAGTGAGAGCCGTTATTCTGGTTCATGGCCGACGTAGCCCGGAGAATTTCATTCTCGGTCGACATCCTCTGAAGGTCTCGTCGGAGTCGCTCATTTTCGGTAGCAGCTTCTTTCTGAGCAGCCTCAAGGTTGGCGAGCTTGGACTCGAGATCCTTAACATGTCTTTCTTTTCGTTCGCGGAATGCTCGTTGGCTGTAAATCAAAGTAATGTCAGTATAAGCTATGACATAGACTCCTTCCCACTAGAAAGAAAAAGAATGAAACAACGAAAACAAGAGATGATTTCGTCCCCTATCCAGCATTCGTCTGCAAGTCTAGTTTTGTGCAGACATAAAAAAAAGACCACAAAAAAATAATGGCAAATTAGGAAGGTAGGAGAAGGATTTAGCTACAGGCCCCGAAATTCACCATCCATGAAGCAGATCGATCTACTTTGGTGGTCCGATGCGACTCAAGGAAGCATTCCGGGGCGCCGCAATACAGCAAAATAGAGAAGGCAAAGTTTAAGGATTCTGGGGGGATAATAATGGGGAAGCACATACGCTGCACGGTTCTGAGCTTTTCTCCTCGACTGCGCGGGAGTCAACATATCCTCATCTTCGCTGCCGCCTAGGTTGTCGGCGTTGGCCTCGGCCTTGGTTCCCGATGCGCCATCAAGTCGCATGCTGCTGCTACTTCCATTGATGCTGCCATTTGTTGACGGGGACTGCGCCAAGTGGTCTGAGACGTGCTGCTCCTGATGTTGTTGCTGCTGCTGCTGCTGCTGTTGTTGCTGTTGCTGCTGCTGCTGCTGCGCGGCAGCTCTCGGATGCTGGCCGAAGACGGGCGGCGACGGCGGGCTTGGATGAAAGGCCGACTGGTGGTGCTGGTGATGGCCGCCAAAGGACCCGGTATAGTCAAATGTATTGAAGTGGTCTGCAAAGTTGTCCTGTAGAAATCAAACAAAGTTCGATTGTGTCAGCATCAGTCAAGCCTTTACACAGCGATTAATCATTCAAAGCCAGACGGGTGGTGATTAGTCTTCTCTCTCGTCATGCTCAAGTAAGGGAGCGCTAAGGCACACAATCTGCGCTTTGGGGAGACGAGGTGGGGGACGCTGGGGTTCGCAAAAACCTACAGGCGGGGAGGTATTGTTGAACTCGTCCGAGCCATTTGATTGGGAGTGCGAAGGCGTCAAAGGCATAAAAGACGCCGGGAACGCCTGATGAGGGCCGGAAAAGGCGTACTGGGCTGCGAAATCCATGGTGTTGGTCTGTCTTTGAGGAGCGATGCTGTGATGGGAATATCCTGAGTTGGGTAGGTAATAATGGAGCAAGCCCGCCTGACTTTTTTTTCTTTTGTCCTAGGCGTGTACGGAGTTATGTACGGAATATGGCCGTCGCCCGGAATCGAGGACGGGGGGGCTGAGGCGAGTTTTTGACTTGGGCTTTGCTTTCGTCCACTCGTATATAATACGCTGGGGTTATGGGTATGGGTGAGAAGGAGGAAAACGAAAGAGAGGACCTTGTTTTTTCCAAATCGGTTTGGCCCTACGTGATCGCGCTGTCCGGACCTTTTCCCAATGGCACTATCACGCGAGTAACATTAATAAGACGGACAAGTAAGTCAGTGAGTCTTAGCCAAGCGACAATTCCCGACTCAGAAAGAGAAAACTCAGGAGCAAGAAGACGGCAGAAGATGAGAGACAACTGCGGCTACGCCGCCTAGCGCTGCCACCGGCGAATCAAACGTCTTGGCCGGAGACTCGGCAGCTTCTTGAGGCCTGAGAGGGGGGCTTGTCCATGCTGCGAAGATGCTAGCACGCATCCCAAATCAAGCCGTGGGGAGAGAAGTCCCTTTTCCCCCCCATTGCTTAGGGATTACCGCGCGGTAGCAGCCACATGAGCCCCCATCCATGGCTACAACTATCTATTGCCTCATAGGTGGGCAGCACAGTGCAGTGTTTGCTGCCAGGCAGATGGTCTCTCGGCCTCGCGTTTGTGGCGCCAACGCCCAACGCCGCTTTGGCTCCAGCGGCCAGACCGCCATTATTTGCTGCCTCTCTGCTCTGGCTCCAAGGTTCCTCACCCCCGACAGCCGCTGATGCCGCTAAGAATACCTACTAAGAACGGCGGACAGCTCCAAGTGGCTAGCTATCAAGCAAAAGAACGTGAGCCCTGTGCTGTGTTGGCGGCGAAGGGGGGCGTGGCACAGGGGTCCCCTAGCGCTGTGAGAAACACGGCGGAAGCAAACGGCAGTTGAACCAGCGTGGCTGAATTCGACATAAGTGCTGCGCTTCTCCTCGTGGTGCTGACTTGATGACTCCAAGTCGAACCCTCTGGGTTTTCTTATTTTCGAAGGTTCCGCTCTTTTCTGGAAATAGAACATGGCCAGAAAGTTCTAGCTGCAAAGTCCAATTGCTTTGCCTTTGTTCCTGGAGCATTGCCTTTTTTCTGGTCAAGGTTCAGACAAGTAGGAAGAGGCATGAAGATATGGCAGAAGGACAAGGAGTGTGGTGAATCAAATCAACGCCAAGACACAAGACCAGATTCAAAACACACAGTAATCGCCGACTGGGTCAAATCCTTCCACATAGGCCTATGGGTAGTGGGATAAAATCCGAGGCCACAGCTCAGGCTTACTTCCCGGACGGTCCCAATTTCCGTACGAATAGGCGGCGTATTACGGGAAATACTATTTCCATCGAATCACCACTCCCAAAACTCCTAAACACCGCCCCTTGCGCCCTCTGCGGTGAGCGGTGGGCAATTCATTTGTAAGTTGGCGTAGGACTGTCTCCACGTGCTGATGATCGCTGAGGGCATCGTTCTCACCACATGCAGCACCCAAAGTTCCTTGCGCCTTCAAAATGGTAAACATGCCGACTTACACCTCGGCCATATCCCCTGTGCGACTGGAACTCGTAGCAACGGGAGGACCACCATATTAATAGTAGCATCATAGAATTCCTGCTCAGAGATCCATCGTTCCGAATTCCGGAAACCGTAGGGCTGAAGGAAGCTTTTGAAGAGGGGCCCTTGTGACTCTTATTCCAAATCCTAGATTGCCGTTGATTCATTAAGGAGACCTGCTGGTAGGCCAGAACGTTAGCAGTGTCAGCATTGACTAATAGTCGTCTATTCTAAGCTCCCACACTCCGCGCAGCTGGGACAGACCAAGTTCTTCACCAAAGCGGGGACTAGCCTCTAGCAGATCAGCACCAGGAACAGCATGACATGGATCTCCAAGCTGCCTGTTGTAGGGCGCCTTCTAAGGAGATGTCCGCCTCTCAGGGCGACTTTGTAGGGGTAATCCAGCCAATACGATTCTGCGTACTTGTAGGTTGACTTGCATATCGGCATTTCGACATCTTGAAGGAAGTGGGCTACTGCGTAATGTTGTTTGCCAAAGCAAGTTTGTCAACCCCATCTAAGGGCCGCCCGAACGATAGGCGAAGTTTAGACATTGGGCCGAGGATCCGCGAAGTGGAACTGTATGAAGAGAATTTGTCTGCTCCCTACCAATACAAGATATCCGATATGGTGTAGTGGCTAACATCGCTCGCTCTCATTGTCCGAGTGCCGAGCAGCCCTGGGTTCGATTCCCAGTATCGGAGGCATATATTTTTGCTGGCTCACCAGAGTTCTGTTCTTTTTTGGCTGCGATAATAGCCATGATGTTGTGCTTGTTTGTTGCAATCGGAGAGATAGAGAGGGGGAAGCACCATCTGTGCTTTGGATTACGTCTTCGTCCACAGGGAAGGAAGGAAGGAAGGAGCTGGATCTCCTTCCTAGTGCCTGCAGGATCGAGGTCCCGCTAAAGGACGGGTAGAGGCCAGATCCCTCCACTTAGCTGACTCCTACCAAGTAGGCAATACATTCAAGTAGATGGAAAACGAAGAGTCTAGATCATTTATTGAAGTAGTATTCTTCTAAGCAAATATCACTCGTACATCCGAGGTATACATATACATATATACATGCATGAAGTATCCTCGGGTTGAGACGATATCTCACGCAATAAGTGCAGATAGTACTTGTGCCTCAATTGTATTCAATCCGAAGGGAGCAATCCGCTTCTCTGACGAGATACAGTCGGAGCTTTACTATGGTGTTTAGTGTGGATCTGAAAGGAAGTTGTTGGCAATGCCTTGCACAGATGCCTTGGCTCCAGCTCTCCAAGATCATCGACGTCTATAACAGTCCTCCACCGAATCTATTTGGCCATGGCTTCGATATACAAGCAGTGATTGCGACTAGTGATGAAGCAGGCCTCTGTTTTCTCCAGATTATTTTCTACTATCAATTGCTCTATCTAAATGGCATCTAACAAATAATAGTATCCGCGAAACGCCCAAAAAATTCTATATAAGCTCGGGCGGGTGCCCTAATATCACATAATACTAACTTGGTGCTGAAAAGAAATGGCCATCGTCTGTCGTCCCATCCATCTAGGCCCTCGTTTGTTCAATGTATAAATCCGTCATCATATCACGTTACAAAGTATTTACCTTTTTTCTTTTACTTCTTCTCTAACCTTCCTCGTCTCGACTCGCCCAATTCGTTATCAACACATGAGCTTTTTTCTTCTTCTTTTTTTTTAAAAAAAAAGAGAGGTGGTGCCGCACTATACAGCATACTCAAGTAGCGGTACTTGGGCATGTAAATGTTTTCCCGTGATACGGTGCATTCCCTTAGTGGCTCTTGATGCCATTGGGCTTCAGGACAGCCGCCTCGTGGTGAGGGTGCTTAATAGTCAAGCACCAGATGTCGAGGTAGTCACAGATGGTGACAATGACATCGACGACAAAGCTTCCGTAGACACCGAGCGCAGTGCCGAGCATCAGGAAAACAAAGGCAGTCTGGTACACGTCCTCACCGAGAGAGCTGGGCCAGCCAACACCGTACTGGCTCAGCAGAACCGGGCCGATGGAATCGAAAACGCCAAAACCAATCAGCACGCCCAAGATGTTCCAGTAGGGGAAGGGCATCTTAGTAAGGTGTGCAGTGATCATCTGTCCGACGCTGTAGGCGTTGACGAGGCCAGCGAACAGGGCAAAAGGAATCAGGTGGTGGTGGAGGATATTTGGCTGCAGGTAGAGGTAGGTGACGATCAGGGCCCAGACAGCAAAGAAGGGCAAAAGGCCAAGAAGGGCGCCTCGCGATCGGTCGCCGCGAGCCCGTCTGGCACGAATGACGTTGACAGACGACTCCACAGTGTTGAGCACCAGGACAATTGTTCCCTGAACCATGTACCACTCGGTGAATGTGAGGTCGTAGATGAATTTGGGAATGCCCAGCGAGGCGGGAACACCAATGGCGCCGAGGGCACTCTGCTGCCAGATGTGAGCGCCTCCCATGAAGCCCGTCAGGGCAAAGACGGAGGCAACGATGAGCACGCCTTCAACGGGGCCGTTGACGATGCCGAGAGTGAGAGTCTTGGTGTGGTACTCGTCCCAAGTCTGGACGTAAAAGGTGAGAAGGGCTGGTAACTCCAATTAGCATTCCTAGTTTTCCTCTTCATCTCGTCGTCCATCTATCTATGCATGCATGATTCCCCATATAAGAAGTGGGTAGGACGATGGAGGGGAAGTGGGGGAGAAGCAAAAATTGAGAGAAGCCTTACAAGCAAACAGCGTAGCGACCGTCTTCCAGCCTTGGCCCATGTTCTGGGATGCGGCAAAAATGAGGACCTCGAGAGACGTGTTGAGAGCATCGACACCGTGGTCGAAGAGTTCGCCGAGGGGTCCGGACTGCTTGGTTCGTCGTCTGCAGAAATTCGTCCCAGAATTAGCTCTTGATGCCATTCGAGCTCCAAGCTCCTCAATTCGCAGAATACAACACGTGGAAACACCGGGAAGAGACGACAACTTACGCTTGGGCACCGTCAACAGCGTCAAAAGTCTGGTAGAGCAACAATCCGATGGCCCAGCTGTAGTAGACCCAGCTTGGGCAGTCCTGGTCCAGCGTAGGGTTGTACCACAGCATAGTCAAGAAATTGATGACGACGAACATGAAACCCGTCAGGGTGATCAGGTTCGGCGCCATGCTCATCGGGAAGCAATGGATGACGAAGTTGGTGTAAAAGGGCTTGAGAATATATTTCGAAACCAGCGACCGATCCACGGCAGAGTACTTGTACTCTTTCAAGGCCGGGAGGTTGTGCTGCCGCACGTAGACCATCTTGTCTTGCTTCTTTCTTCTCGCTGTGTGTGCCGATTTATTGTCGGGTTCTCAGCGCTGTCGCAATGCCCGTCGGAGCGTGTTTTCGCAGGATCTCGTTTCGGTTGGGTGTCAAGATCGTATCGGCCTGGGTCAAAGGATGGGTGTTGTGTCTTTTCCCTCGCCGCAAAAAAAACCAATAAACACAGAATGCAAAAACAGGCCCGGCGCCGTGGATAAAAAGAGGCGATACGAGAGTGAGAGAGGCCGCTCGCGAGGAAACAAAACAAGGCTGGGTATGGCCTCCTTAGTTGGTAGCGTGTCTTGTTATTAATTTAATTTAGTATGAAGTAATGGCTGCGACCAGATGGCTGTCACGAGGAATTTTCGGCCGCACAAAAGCGAAGGACTGACATCAACCGCGGCCATGTAGGGACTAGCGCCAGGAGCAAGCTGGGGAGACCTCGCAATTTGTGTACCTAGGTATGTACCTACACTTGCTACGCCAGCTCTCGCCAAAGCCCACCGTTTTTGACAACAGATGTGTAACTGAATCTTACATCAATTTCCAATTACTAATTGGCCAATCTCCCGGGAAATGGCTAAATTTTAATATTTAAGCGTAAGTCTGATATATGCACACAATGAAGGCGTTCCCACATCCTTTTAGGTGTTTCTAGCAGCATGTTGCAACTCTCGTATACCAAACTACAGAACGCTCTTCATAGTAGGAAAGCAGTATTCTAATCTAGGTAACGTTTATAGATATTCTTGATTGCCTTGAAAGATAATCCACGCGTACATCGTTTATAGAAGAGAATCTTTGACTCCCCGTCACTCATCATGGCGTTGCTCACTCTCTCCATCCAATCGTGGCAAAGATGCAGTCGACTAAATACTCAATGATGGAGAAACCAGCGAGCAGTACAGGTCAACATAGAAGAGCTTTACAGTGAATATATTCAGACAGAACAAGTCTGTATGCGTATGTATGTATGAATCTGGCCTGTCTTGAAAGGCCTGGCAGCATAGACTCCAGAGGGATATCTACTACTAGGTAGATTTCGCCCTTTACGGCCCTGGAGATGCCATCCACAGCTTCTTCCCCAAGGCGTCAATCCGGTCTGCCACCTCTTTCCTTGGCCATTCCCCTCTCCTCATAGATGGGTAGCTTCTCCTCCCATTCACTGTCAATAGCAGTCCTTGAAATTCTTCTCGTCCCTCTCCATCAGCCGCTTCACCCCTTCTGCGCAATATGAAAATAGTCCTTCTGTTCCACAATATAGCCATCCCTCCAGCTCAGCAACGACACTCCCCTCATGACCACTTTATCTCCCCTCACGGTTCCCAGCGCCGTCGACGGTAGTCTCGCTGTCCACTTCACGTCGCACTCCCAAATAGTCAAGTCAGGCGTCCCCGTCACACACCGAGTGACGAATTCCACATTCTCGTTGTACTCGATCAAGTCGGAGTAGAATGCTCGAATCCACGTCTTGTCGACTCCCACCAGCCCAAACACTTTTTATCAAAAGAACACGAGATATGGTTAGCTTAAACTTGCAATATATCAAAAATTCATCACTGCGTAGCCGCCGTTGGTCTTGCGTCTTGCGTATGACAGACGATAAGCGGGGCAATAAACTCCCACGGAAAACTCACAATGGGCCGAGAATCTGGCGTCGTCGGCATACAACTCCAGAATGGCTTCCAGATCCAGAGTATTATAAGTCGACTCCAGGATCGCCATGACGCCAGCAGCGGCCGCCATGATGCCTCTACCACTACCACTACAGAGAGAGAGAGATGCTCCTTGTTGGTTGTTTGTGTGTGTGTGTTTCGTCCCAGCTTAGCTCCCTCGCCACAAAGCGGGAAGTCGTGTATTCTTTATATCGTCCATATTTTTACATGGGCGCCATCGCCTCCATGCTCCATGCTCACATCACACAATGTCATGCACGAAGTACACAAGGTCATTTAGCCATATACATGCCTACAATACTCCATACCCCCATTCTTACCTACTTTTTTTTTCCTCTTTTGATGCTCAGGCCCCTATATCTTATCTTAGGGTCGATGCAACTCTATAACATAATCGGGCGCACCTTTGGAATCAATCTGGACCACACAGCTCCCATTGGCCTGCTGCTGCCAGCCCTATCCTAACGCTTTGTTCTTGGACCCCCATTTCCCCCCGGACTTCCGGGTCGCCCAGGTTCACGCAGCGCTCTGTGAAATGCGAGATTAGTCTTGTCTTTTTTGAAAGAATTGCACGGCTGCGTGAATTGCAATTGCAATGATTTTTTTTTTTTTTAACCCAAAAATCATCCAGGTAGATAGACTCAGAGATGCCCGCCGCCTGTGCCATAGCTCCATGTATACTGCACCGGAGCAAGTCTTTGACAGCAACAACCATCTTCAAGAGATGCATGCGAAAAGCCATCCTCGTTCCATCTTTTTCTCATTTGGTAATATGCATTTCTCTAAAGCGGAAAGGCTGGAGATGAGCAGCAAAATGCGTCAGTAGCCGGCGTATCGGTGCCGCTAGGCATCACGATCAACCTGTCGGCAGCTTTCCGACTCCTCCCCTTGGCTAGCCCAGCAGCCAGCGCCAGAGATTAGAAACATGTGGACACAGAAATAGACCTAACCAAGTATCGTGACAGCTCTGTGATATATTACTAATTAGCTGTCCTAAAAAATCGTGTTCTAGGATCTCTCTAATATAGGCTTATCAAGTCTCCAGCAGGCGCCTTCTCTCTCATCTCCACAGGCCGATATTCCAGTCCTGTTCAGTTCATCCAACCGTCCACCTACCATTAGCTACTAAGTATTAAACTGACTCTCCTGCTCTCCATTGCCACATTACCTATAAATATTCACATCTATTAGTCATTTTCATAATTTCCATCTTCGTTCGATTTTCCTCTTCACGGCATCAATTAGCTCGGCTTAGAACTTCTCCCAAGAGTGCGAGGTGGTCATTCACAATACTGTTCTTACTAGACTCCGATGGCACATTTTCCACAGATACCTCATCACTTTCATTAGAAGCAGAGCTTGTATTCGAGGGACGCCCGTCGCCAACGGCACCATAAATATTCTTTGGTCTTGGTGGGTAGATGGGCTCAACGATAGGCGTTGGGAGTGGATAGGCCTCTCCAAGCAAGCCAGTTCCCGCGTACCATCTGATATGCAGCTGTCGGGTTCTCTCTCGTAACTGAGCTTCGGTCAGCCAGGCCGGATGTCCCATACACTGAGGAAACATGGGAGCGGTCGGCTCGCGAGGTCCTTTATTATGGTAACCAGACCAAGTCTCGAGTCGAGAAGATGTGGCTGTGGCCTTTGGAGTGAAATGGCCAATCGAGTTGAAGTAGACCTCCTTTTGAGCATTGGAATAGTATGACCCCTCTCCGTCTCCATTACCATTGGCTTGGTAGGGCCACTTGGATGGCCCACTGGAGTATTGCAGCTCATCTGCATCGAGAGAATCTTCAAAGTCGAAATAGCCATGATAATATTGTGAAGAATCTCTAGGAAGGGCCAAGCTTTCTAAAACTTCATCTCTGGTTCGAATAGATGTTAGCGCGGCTTCGGGAGTCTCAGTATTCGACATTTCGGGCCATGGAATAAATTCTTCATCTTGTTCAATGTAATCTTGAGTAGTCATTGGAGTTTCAGTGAGTCTGCGCAACGATTCAATTAAAAGATAGTCATTCTCTTCTTGGGCTTGGTCGATGCTGTCTCGAGAATAGGTCGGAACATCGTCAAGCACCTTGAATATCGAATCGAACGTCGAAGGGCGATATTGACGTTGGCCGGGCGGGCCCGCAGTCAATGGCTTAGGGGCACCAGCGCTCGAGGCGAGGCCCATGGATGCTGAAAGATGGAGGTCCGAGTTATCACTTTGGTTAGACGGGGTCGAAAGCCGAGATGATGCGATGGCATTATGATAATCGGCGTTTGCCGCCGTTTCGGATATTGCTACTCGAGCACTCTTCCGAGACTTTGGGAAGTGAAAGGCGGCAGGATCCGACAAAGCGTGTCGCAATCTCATGTGTAGCGGTACATGTTCATTTAGGGGAACGCCTCCAACTGGGCTGCCATTACGATATATGGATGATGTATCCAGTCTAGACGGTACACCCAACGTGTTGTTCCCTCTTGGCTTTGTCCCCCGAAGAAGCGCCTTCTGAGCGCCCTTTTGGCTCGGATTCGGGTATGAGGCCAAGTTTTGGAGAGATTTGACAGGCATACTCATAAGGGCACTGTTTATGACGCCTTCCTCATCATCGCTAGAGTATGGATCGACTGCGATGCCTTTGCCCTTGGCGTCAAAAGTGGGAGCAGACGACTGTCCGCTCATGGACAACGACATTCTGAGCGCTTGATCCTGAGAAATCGCGGGGCTCACAGCGCGATCATAATTCTGTTGCAGAGGCTCGTAGGAGATTTGTCGATCCGGGGGAACCTGAGTCTGAGCGAGATTTTCACTCATGTAGAGTCTATGCAATGCATCAGGCTGGTTTCTGGGGAGAGGGGGGTTGGTGAATTTCAGGTTATCAAATTCCGATGTCGCCTTGAGCAAACGGCCACGACGAGCAGGGGGCTGGAGCCGCTGAGAAGAGCTGGGATTGTAGATGGTC
Organism: Trichoderma hamatum GD12; assembly: GCA_000331835.2. Lineage (NCBI taxonomy): Eukaryota > Fungi > Ascomycota > Sordariomycetes > Hypocreales > Hypocreaceae > Trichoderma > Trichoderma hamatum. The sequence goes on from KQ479159.1 coordinate 215,209, forward strand.
CCTGCAGTTGTATAGGTTGTTAACGAGGGTACAGATCCAGACGCCACGGGAGATTGGAAAGGCAGATTCAGGGGAGAAGAGTCGTTGTCCATTGTTGGATACAGCGTGGTTCCTGTCTTGCGTCTCAGTCGGATGGTTGCCACCTGGCGAGAAAGAATTTGAACTGTGATAAGAATGATAATCTGCAGGAAGGTTCATGTCAGCAATGAAGCGAACCAAGCGAGAAAAGAAAGAGAAGGAAAAAGAGACAGAGAGCAGCCGTTTACGTATATCTTTGGGGGAAAAAAAACGAAACATAGAAGAGAAGAGAAAATAGAAGGGGGTGAAGGCGGGTATTACAATTCAAAGTTGAAGCCAAAGAGGATAATCAGATCCAAGCAGTGGCTAAATGAACTGACGCATCAAGCGGGCACGTGGATGCCAAAAGAGTCTTCTCCAAGATGCGACTCTGTGATATTAAAAGTTTCTCATTGAATCAACAACCGCGATCCAGTGAGATGAAATGCAAGAGGAAGTTGGCAGTGTGCGGAAAATACGAAAGAGAGGCAACGATGGGGGAGAGAGAGAAAGGGTGAAGGGGATAAGGGTTATATACCTAGGTAGCGAGTAGGCTGGGGTGGGGGGCGGACAAGAAAAGCGGCAGAATGAAATGGAAAAGTGTTGGGACACAGCTAGTTAGGTAACTCCTTCCTCAGAAGCTATCGTAGGCGATATTTTGATAAGATTGATAAGATGGGAAAGGAGGAAGTATAAGTGACATCAGGAATGCTAGAGGAAGTCTTACCGTTTGGATGTCCAAGGAGACGAGATTTAATAGCCAAATGATTAGACAAACGGCCACGGGGAAAGCGGTGGAAAGCATTATGAAGAAAGAAAGAAAGAAAAAAGAAAAAAAGAAACAATACATGCGCCAGAAACGATGCAGGGTGATGGAAACCGGGGAGCGGGTGCCTCCAAACCAAAATGTGAAGCCCAAGTGAAGTGAGCAGAGCTAAGGGGCTATCAAGGTTCGATGAGAGTGGCAACGTGAAAGCCAATTAACATTATAAAACAAGGGTAAGAGGGTAATGCTACAGCCACTCTGAGCGCCGTCTGTAGCTTGTGTACCTAGGTATTAGCAGCTAAGCTAGTTCATTCGACGTCTTTTCGCTGTGAAGTTATCGTCAGTGAATCAGATTTGGCTTGCAAACTAAAATTCAGAGTCTGCTAGTTATTGAACCGCGCAAGCTTAATTGACAGCAAAAGTTTTTTTCTTGCCTAGGGGGCTTAGGAGTACAAACGCACAAAAATAATTCGATTAAAAAGGAAAGGGGAAAAGGAAAAGGGAAGAAAAGGCTCAACTGGCTTCACCCTCTCTGCTCGCAAACTGTGTTGATGGTAGGTGAAGATGACGATGTGAAGATGACGATGTCTAGGGCGCTGGTAATTGTCGATATGATAATCGCTTTCTTCCAATTAATGATATTTGGAGACAGATTCTGGCGGCAGGTAGATTGGTGGCAGGTAGATGGACTATCCTGCTACTGCATGGACTCTAAATACCTACTGCTCGGGTCTCCAAATCTACAATCATGTTCATCCCTACGTCTCGAAATTCTTTAACGTAGCACTGCATTTGTTCACACTGATAATTGATATACTGTTCACCTATTGTCTTCATCTGTTCGCTATCCTAATAGCTGCATGTACTGTGTAACATTTCCCTTGCCAATGGATTTTTTTTATAAAAAAAAAAAAAAGAACAAGAAAACAAAGCCCAATAAAGTCTTGATACTTTTCAATTCATTCCTAGTATTCCTCCCTGGGTATGATCAAGATGCGCTTCCCGAATTGTCAGACTTTAAAAAGAAAAAAGGTTTAAAAAAAAAAAAACAAAGCCACCGCGTCAAAGATAGCCAAATCCTCCTCACAAAGTGTTATCTATTAATCTCAAGCGTCGAATCTTTCACGTCCCATAAGAGATATCGTTCGTCGCAATATCGTAAAGAAGAAGAATAATGCACTTGTCGCTCACTCTCCAGACCGAGAGGGCTATCGCAGTACACAAGATAAAAGTAAGACACGTAGTAAAAATGGAAAATTGTGCCGAAAGCAGTGTATATCCTGAGGCGCAAGCGCCATGCAGTATGACAAGCTGTGGAAATTAGATCAAGGCCAAAAGTTGCTGTCGTAGGTTGAGAAGAAAAGGGTCGACATTAAATTTCAGAAGGCCGATTTAAATTATGTGGAGGAAGAGAATGTGGAAAGGTTAAAAAAGGAGAGACAAGAAATGCAATGGTAGTGGCATATGCCAGAACTACACCTAGCGGCCCGGATACGCGCTGTCGGGGGTCATGCCTGGTAATCTTCGTTTCCCTGCGGCTGCCGATCGACCCCCAGGAAGCTTGAAGTCAGGGTTATCTAGAAGTATGTCTTGACGCTGCTGCACTGGCCGGCGAGCCGGCATTGGAGGTGGATTCCATTGCGGGTTAATGCCACGCTGCGAAATGGACGTAAAGTTAGAATGTTCAGACTCTGCGGGACTGCGGGTTCCACCACCAGCAGCTCGCATCTCCTCGTAATCGACTTCTGTAGTTGGTTGAATTCGGAGCGGTGGTGGTGACCGACGACCCGGAGGAGTATGTGCGGTCTGGTCAAACCGTGGATCAACATCTTCATAGTAATTGCCAGGGCCCTTGGCGTTGGCTACTGGAGCAGCGGTGCCAGAGAGATCAGGCGTAGGTCCTCGGCGTGTCGTTGCGACAGGTGCCAGAGGTGCCACGTGAGGCGAGCTCCTCCCTGTCTCTTGATTCCATGCGGCTCTCTGTGCAATGTTTTGCCTAAGACTCGTTAGCAAATCTGATTTAATGTCGAGAGCATCAAGTGATGGCGCATACTCGTCTTGAGAATATCTGCTTGCTTCGCTGGCAAACGTTTCTCTTCGTGGGGATGAAAGCTTCTTGCCCTGCTGGAGATTCACCATACCAGCGACGTCCGTATCGCTATCCCTGAGGTTACCGGCAACCGGTGTTGCGTCCATCTCGATCGCCTGCCCAGATGATGAAATAGCAGACTCAGTCGGTTCAGGGAGCGGTGGGGGAGATTCTGCCCTGGGCAATTCGAGATCCGGGCGATACGGCATAAATCTGTTGCTACTATTGTTGTCGCTGGCGCTGGCGCTGCGACTCGGTGCTGGATAATTTACCGAAGGATCAGACTGTGCCTGTTGGGCTCCAGCATAAAGGCCTTGTTCGTCGACGTAGCCCTGCTGTTGCTGTGGCAGCCTATTATATTGACTAGCCATGTTGTCGTTGGAGTAATTCATAGGCGGGGGACTGCGTGTGCCTCTGGGCATGTTATAATAGCCACCGCGAGATTGCGGTCCATATCCTCCTCCTCCTCCTCCTCGACCACCACGAGGGCCGTATCCACCTCGGCCGGGAGGGCCATAGCCACCGCCGCGTCCTCTCATGGGGGGGCCGTAGCCGCCACGGCCACCGCGGCCACCGCGATATCCATTAGAGGGGTCGGTTGCCTGTCTGGTGGGGCCGCGATTCATACGGTCATAAGGCTGTCCAGCCGCTGCTCCGTAGGCATTATTAGGATAGTCGCCATATGGGTCCTGCGATTGAGACCTCTGTGGCCCGTTATATGGGCCACCAAAGTCACTGCCTGGTACCGCGGCCATGTCAGCGGCCATGGGCTGCATCCCATTGTTCGACCTCTCAGAAGTAGTTCGCTGCGTCAGAGGAATGTGCTCGTCGCTGACCTGGTCGTCCCGCTGAGACTCATACGTGGCGAATGCAGGCAGAGTGTCTTGCGTACCGCTTCCGCCGCTAATGGTCGGCACAGTGGGCTGGGTTGTCATGACAAAGGTAGATTTGGGCTCCTCCTCCTCTCGGTTATAGAAGTTTTGAGCATTCATCTCTGCATTCTCTGCAATCCTCCTCCTTTGATCTTTTCGACTGATCAGAGTGCGTCGCATAGCACATGAGACGAGTAAGCTCAGGAAAACCAAGGCCGTGGCCGCGATGACGATGTAGGTGCCCCATGCCAGGTGAGGAATGAAGAGCAAGACATCAATGACAAAAGTGGCGAGACAGACGAGGAAAGTGATGAGGTTGAAAATAAGAAAGGCGAGCAGATACTTTGACGAGTGGGAAGCAGCGCGAAAGTGGGAAGCAACAGCCATGAAAAACATGACCAGCGTGAGGAATGCGGCCACGGGGTGAAGAATCAGGATTGTAGAGAGCGTATGGCGAACACCGCTGGGCAGGTCAAAATCCTGAGACCTTTGATTGGCAATCACGCTACCTATAATGTTGTATGTCATTGTTAGCCATTGTGTCAGGTAAAGCCCGCTGATGGTGAACAGGCAGATAGGAGAAGAAGGGGGAGGGGGGAGAAGCTTGATTCTCACCAATATCGTAGCCGATGCCAACGCTGCTACAGCCCGAGGGCCTGCAGAAGCCAAAGACGCCAAACTGAACATTGTCGAAGCTGCCGAGTGGAATGGCCGAAATGATGGGCGCCGATATCACGGAGAGGAGCAGCAGAGCAAAGGCAATCCCAAGCAGCACTGACAAGGGCGTCGCCGGTCGCAGCATGCTGACGGTGGACAGGAAGTGCCCAGCAACAGCAGACGTCGACTAGGCGACGCGGAGTAAGGGCGGATCAAGCTTTGGGAGCCAGCGGGAAGATGGAGGATGGTAAATCGATTTGAGCGGTGGGGAGTTTGTTGTTAAGCTGAGGAAATCCAAAAGAGAGTGTAGCGAGGAATATTAGAATAGATGGTGTCGTCGTTGTAGTCGTCGTCTAGGAGTCCCCTGTTGATCCTGGCTACCAGGTGCGGAGAATTGTCGCATGCACTCGTATTGTGCGCGAACTGGTCGAACGAATGAATGGCGCCCAAGTGCGTTACGCTGCTATTCTCATTATCCTCCACATAATCCAACGCAGCTTCGGGCGATAGCGAAGGGCGACGATTTCGACGGATTGTAAACAGAGAAGCAAAGAAAGCCGCCCTACGTGAAGGAGTGAAACAGGGTCGCCGGCAGTAGCAACAACGAAACGAGCTGGGGAGGGCAGAAAAAATGACTGCCCAGATACTATTGTTTGCTCCAGGTGGGCCCGCCGTCTGGGTGAAATTTGGAGGTCTTCGGCAAACAACGACACAAAAAAAAAAATAGAGCAGAGCAAAGCAGAGCGTTGGAAGGGGGGAAAGATGGAAATTTGGTGATGATCCTTGCGGCGGGTGGAGAGAAGCGCTGCACTGTCTCGCTCTCTCTCACAGGCGCGTTGGAGGCTAAACGTTGTAGATGGATGCAGCGCTAAGGTGCCTGTCTCATAGCGCAGTCTAGCGCATCTAAGCCAACCAGAGCCCCCCCACACGAAGCCCCGAACTGGGACAGGCGAGCGCATCCACAGTGCCGTTCGCGGGCTGCTAGGCCTCAGACGAGCATAGCGCTGACCCTCATGGCGCAGGGCGGGCGAATAAGATGTAGCGGAGCACGCAATTTAGCAGGCGTGGTACACTGGCAATACACGTATGTCACAGGCACAGAGACAGGCACAGGCACAAACGTGCCACGGGCCAGAATCGATCATCCCAACCAACATGCTTGGACGGAAATGAAATTTGAGTTTGGAAGGCTCAAATCTTGCGTGCGCCCAATTGTGTGATACGAGGGCACATGATCCCGTATAACCAGAGGCTTTTCAATGACGAGATTTTTATTTTTATTTTTATTTTATTTGTGCTGATACGATTGCGATGCTGGTCGTCGCATGAACATTTGCTGTAGCAGTAATATTACGCGTTCCTGGTCCCCTGTAATTTGCTGGGCTCTCCAGGTACACCCGCTATTAATCGTCGGGTATCACAAACCCGCCCAAGCTGCTGCTCGCTGCCTCAGTGGGCTCTAAAAATGGTCGGGGCTTCATTCATCCATTGTCTCGTGCTGCAATCAATTGGTGGTACTTGATACTCTTTGTAGCATCTCCGACCCGCATTTTGCTATACATACGAAGTACTGTACATGTCCATCCTCATCAGCGCCACGCAGAATTTCCCCATCCTGAGCTCCTTGCAAAGACGTCGCTTGGTGGCTTTCGTTGGGGCCGCACTATTGAAATGATGCGCTGCAAGTCATCGGCTAATGCCAGCACTTAGGTACGAGTACGACCAAGATTCGGATGAGCATGCCGTCTACAGTACTATGATGCTATGAGAGATAGGGGAGAGGGGCCTTTGGGTAAAGACAGTTGCTCTGCTCTAGCTTGCCCGTTTCAAGCAGGTCGGTTGGCCGTGAAATGATAGCGACGGGCTTTTGGTGTGCTTCTAGATCAATTAGCAGCATATTCTTCCGGCCTGCGCTCCGAGTTGGTCCTAATCTGCTTTGGACGGCTTCGTTTTTGCACAGGGGGCCATTTGCCATCGTAAATGGGCGTCGTTGGGCCGTCGTTGCGACAATTGACGCAGCAAACGCCAACGCCAGCAATGCATCTCCTCCTCTTACGCCGTCTGTAGCGACTCCCAGCGTCAGCGCCACACAGAGCGGCAGGGCGAGAGACTCTTCCCCAGCGATCACGCACTCATGGTTTCGCCACTGCGCCAATGATGCAGCGGTTGCGAAACGATGCCCCCTCATGCTCTGCCGCTACCCCTGCTGGGCTTTGTGCGGGTTCACCTTGGTCGGATGGACCAGCTCCGTGTTGTGCTCTGGCGCTAAGGGAAAGGATGAAGCTAAGCGGGCCCGCAAATGGCTAGAACAGATGGCTTTGCTATCAGTTTCCACCATCGGCACTGTAGCCGTTTAGCTTGTCGTATCTTGCAAGTGTAAGTCATCAGTAGGTAGCATTATCAACATAGATATAAAACTACGTCTCTATAGGTGAATTTACTATTAATAGCTTTGGAGGCGTTGTTTTAGAGCTTGCATAATGGTTTGGGCTAGGGATGCAGCTTTAAAACTTGCCACTGCCAATCATTCGCCAAAGCTTACATGCAATCGCCTCTGCTGTTTCAAATACTCTGCAACTGCTTCTCAATTTCATCGCCAACCGCATCCAGTTGACTCATTGACTTGGAATGTAAAACAGGATTCCGTCATTAAATCATCCATTTGTTCATCAACGTCGGCTCTTCTAATCTATGCAGCTTTATCCACGGACAATGGCTAACTCAAGTACGATGTTGTCTATAAGTTGCCACATATGATTCTCTGCTCTTAACTAGGCCATCCGAGTGGCTTCTCGCTAGATTATAAAAGACACTCTCTGCATACAAGTCGTGCGATTATACTTGGGCTGCAGTAGTATCCGATGCCAGAAAAGTCCACCTGCAGCTGAATCAGTCGATCTGATGCAGTGGTTTCGATACCACTAGTGCTAGCTCCAAGAATAGCTGCAGTGAAGCGGGCCACGCTTTGGCGCCAGCATCTTATCTTATCTCCTTCCCGCGTCAGGTGAAATGTCTTCACATGCTGGAGCCTACCCTACATCACTAATCATCAGTCTTTTCGCGATGCAGGCAATTATTAGGCAGCTGTCTCGGTATTAGCACATCCCAAACATGTCGCAGTTATTATTAATGATTTTTGTGTCATCGTACAGCTCTACTCAACATTATTCTCTATGTAGCTTGAGTTTTTGTCTTATTTAGTTGATAGAACTCGTCGCATTCAATAGCATAAACTAAGCTCTATCACTATAAATTCGCTAGCAAGGATACGACTCAGTTGATAGGTGATAAACCACCCCATGGCCAATTATGCTAGTAAACTACAGTCCGCGTAAACCAAGCAGCATGTAAAAGAAGCCAAAAGTGAGACAACATTTTAATCTCACAGAGAATTGACAATCAACTCACGTTCACGGCTCTCTTCAATATCTGTCATCAAATGGACAAGCCTCGGACCTACCGCAATACCGGCCCCGATGGCGGATCCGAGGCGCCACAAAATGCCGCGGCGGGAAATCCTTCGAAACTACCGCCACCATCTCACTCAGCAGATCTTGACGACATTTTCCAAACTCCGCCTCTCTTTATAACCTCCGTCTCCTCCTCCCGAATGACGCCGCGGTAGGGCCAATCGAAATTTTGACGAATGCCCAGCATGCTTTGTCGCAGCAGTGGCTTGGGCCTTTCGAGACAGGCTCTGCTGCGCAACCAAGTCCTCGTGCGCCGTATCCAGAGCTCAGGGCCATTCCAGCCACTGCGGCCACCATCCCCCGCCGATCTTGGAGCACCGCGAGCTGCCAAGCAGTACAAGCGCAGCCGGAAATGGGGGCGTCGACTGCTCATAACAGCAGCCGTGGGCGGTGCCATCTATACGGTAGATTCGCAGGTATACGCATCTAGTTTGGGGCGATCGCTTCGCACGTTTGGTACGGCTACGGTTGCCGCGCTGGACTACAAGATCAACTTCCGGCCAGAACCATGGACGGGAGGCACCGTGGCTGATCTTCACCTGCGTAACGCTGAAAGGCTCTGCAATCTGCTCCGGGAAAACGGTGGATTGTACCTCAAAATTGGCCAGGCAATTGCCATGCAGAGTGCGGTGCTGCCGCCTGAATTCCAGAGGATGTTTGCCAGGATGTTCGATGATGCGCCGCAAGACGACTGGAAAGCCGTGGAGGCGGTCATCAGAAAAGATTTTGGGAAGAGCGTAGAGGAAGTATTCGGAGTCAGCTTCACCGGAAAGGAGGGCTATGGCGTCATGGAGAGAAAGGCTCGCGCGAGTGCAAGTGTTGCACAGGTTCACTGGGCAAGGCTTCCGGACGGCAGAGAAGTGGCCGTCAAGATTCAGAAACCAGAGATTGCAAAGCAAATTGCGTCGGATCTCTGGACTTTCAAGTATGTATCAAGTTATCCCTCCCCTCGGACGACATACTGCAATACAAAGTACTAACATGCGTGATTCCAAAAGGACCGTGACATGGATACTTTCGAAGCAGTTCGACCTTCCCCTCTACACCTTAGTACCGTTCATCTCCGAGCGCATAGAGCTAGAGACAGATTTCTTGAGCGAGGCCAAGAATTCGCAAACGATGCGCCAGCTGGTCAACTCGGAGAGCCGTTTAAAGGGACGGGTTTACATCCCCACCGTCTATTCCGATCTTACCACGAAGCGAGTCTTGACAACTGAATGGATAGAAGGCATCAGGCTCTGGGACAAGACGGCCATGACATCAAGATGGCTAGGCGGACGTGGAAAAGGCAGCCCAGGGGCAGGCACCCCTTTGCCGGTCATTGATATGGATCTTGCCCGCCGTCAACTGCGTACAGAGGCCCACCAAGAGAAGATCAAGCCAGAGCGCCAGGAGTGGAAGGGAAAACATGGAAGAGGAGGCCTTGGTCTAAGCACCAAGGAGGTCATGACTACCATGGTCGATCTCTTTTCTGCTCAAATCTTCAAATGGGGCGTTGTTCACTGCGATCCTCACCCAGGAAATATCTTCATTCGACGACTTCCCAATGGCCGTGCCGAATTGGTCTTGATTGACCATGGCCTCTATGTATACATGACACCGACATTCCGCCACCAATATGCCAAGTTCTGGAAGGCTCTTATGACTTTTGACAACAAAGCTATTGCCGACGTCACCGGACAGTGGGGCATCAAGGCAGCAGATTTGTTTGCCAGTGCTACGCTGATGAAGCCCTACGAAGGCGGCGAAAATGTCATGCAGAAAGATTTGAAGGAGCTACAGGGCCTGACCAGGGCGGAGAAACATTATGTCATGCAGCGAAAGATGAAGCAAGGGATTCGAGACATTCTTGCGGACGAAGATAAGTGGCCCAAGGAGCTTGTTTTCATTGGCCGCAACATGCGCATCGTCCAGGGCAACAATCAGTTCCTGGGTTCGCCCGTCAACCGCATCAAGATGATGGGCGAGTGGGCGAGCCGTAGCCTGTACGAGGACCCCAATCTTCCCTGGATACAGCGGGTGAACAATGTATGGCGACACGTCATATTCAAGTCGGTCATGACTTTGTCAGATATTGCGTTTTACTTCTTCAAGCTGCGGCAGCTACTCGGCCTCGGTGGCGGCATGGAAGATGAGATGGAGCGTCGCGTGAAGAATATGACGCAGTACGGCTTGGAAGAACAGCCCGATATATTCGAAGGGTAAAGGAATGGCTCTCTGTAAAGCATTGATGGGCGGCTGCTATTGTTATTGTCATTTTTATTCTCCTTTCATCCTTTTTTATCCTCCATGCTCCCAACTATTTTGATAGAGAGAGGCGCTGGACCGCATTGCTTCTTTATAGACGGAAAAAGCAGAGGGAACAAGAGCGTTCGGCAGGCATTCGAATTATACTGGTCAGGTTTGACGACGATAAAATGTACTGTATGTATCTGTGTGTACGAGTATAGATGGACGATATACCACTCATGTTTGCGACGGCAATCGGCTGCTTTGGATGATCTTGACATGCTTGCTGGTGACATGGTTTGTTGTGAAGCTATCCGTAGTTGCAAATTCTCGAACAGAGGCTTGTCGAGCACGAGTAATTCAAGACATTCTTGTACTCGCCAGACATTGTTTTCTCGTGCTATTGGAGCTAGCGTCAGCCTCGTTCATGTAGCTAACGTTGGCGGCGGGTTTTTGTGGTCCTTGTCGAAGAGCTCCAGTGAGCAGTTTCACGTTTTCACGCGAGAAGGGAGGACCCTCCATGGAAACCAGTGCCGAAGCATGATTGGCGGCTTCTGGATAGTGTGACGAAGTCGCATGGCGAACAGGAAGCGGAACCTGCAATTTTAAACACTTGCAGGGATTGGAGGGAGCGAGTTTGGAGTCGGCGCCAAGATTTGGACAAAGCTCCGCGATGGAGATGAGCCGGACCCTGAGATGGTATAGACTTCGGATTTGTTCAGTCGGCCTTATTTTCTTATTGCAGGTCGCGGGCTGAATCTGTGCTTCTCAGGCCCGATCTGAAATTATACACATTCTGCCCTGGGTTTTCTCCTTGTATCTCGGGGTTTGTCGTGTTTGGCCTCTCAATTTCTTTTCGTCTTGTCTTGTTGGGGTAGATGATCGCTAGCCCGTTCCTTGTTGGCCTGGTTTTGTTTCATCAGCAACAAAGAAAATCTCATTAGACGGGGGCCTTGAGGTGCGGAGGATGCAAGTGTTGCCCCCCTGCTTTGCGTACGAATTACAAGTGCCATTATGCGAGCACGCACAGCAATGCATGCAATAATATGCCGTCAATCTGGGGGCCCAGGCCAAGCCTGCGAAGAAGATTAATGTCCGTCTTAATAAACATCATAAAACATTCGTATCCCGAGTTGCGAGTACCTCTAGTAGCAACTGTAGCAGCAGTAGTACTTGACTGCTAGGTAGAAGTATTAGGCAGTAATTTCCTTGCTGGACGTACTCGTATTGGTACCGACGTCTGCTTCATGCCTCAGGACCCAGCCCGTGTGTCTCCAAGTGCCGTCTTGCGATAGTGCAGCGGAGCTTTTTTCCTGCAATCACTAATGGAATCAAGATCAGGACGGATCAGCAGCCGCAAGTGCCGCAGAGTTTCAACTCTATTATGTTCCGCCATCCGCCGCCAAGATCTCGAGGAGGAGGCATCCTATTGATCCAGACAGCACAGCTACTGTACGCACTCGTGCTACTGCCACAGCGCTAGTACCACCACTGACGGTGTGTCGTGTTTCAAGCTCGCCAGGGGAGCTCCAGAGGCCCAGCAGGAGACCTCCAATCGCCATGACATGATTGCTGGCCAGGGCTGGTTAGATGGGATGTGCCTGTGGAGAGGCGAAACGGGGCCGGGGGGTCGCCTAGCATCACGGACCTGGACTTCGATTGGCGCCAGCTGCGAAGCTACTGAGTGGCTCCCCTGAAGCCCAGAAGCTGGAGCAGTGCCGGAGACAATGTCGAAGCCAAGAACGCGCTCATCTCTCCTCGCTTCTGCAAGCTCTTTTTCTCTCTTCCTCGTGGGAGTTTCCAAACTTCACTCACTCGCTTCGACCAATTCCCTTGCTGTCATCGCCAACGGCTTCGTCGTCGTTGCCACCATTCAATTCGCCCGACTCTTCGGCGCTTGACGCTGCCGACCGTCCTTGTTTTTTTCCCTCCTCGCTCGTTACCGCTGTGACATCCGTGCGAAAGCTGTAAGCCGTTACCCTGGCCCTGGTGATACCACGAGCTTTGGGCAACTTCACGAGGAGCTGATCAAAGCGGTGTCGAGCTCCAGCGAAAACCCCGGCTTCTGACGCCTCTCGTTTTTCCATTTTCTTTTCTCAATCTGTCAAAGGCAAACAGCAATCCAAAACTTGCGATTTCCTACGATCACCTTCCCCGCGTCTCGGCTGGACCAGAAGAAAAATAAAAGATAAAATTACAACATCCACCTCATCAAAATTACGAGACTTGCAGAAGCAATATTGTAAGTAAATCAATTGCGATTCGTCGTTTATCATCTCTCTTTATTTCTTTTTCAATTCTCTTCCCTCAGCTTGTGCCATCGCCAAGCCCTCCGCAACTACTGTCGACGCCATTCGCCATGGACCCTATCGTTACATGATAAAAAACGAGCTTCAACAATCGGGGGGTTTTGGCTGTTGCTTCAAGCGCAACGTCTTCTGAGCGATTCTGGCAGTGCGCCGCAGGCAGTAATGTTTGCGCATCACAAGTGGCTCTTTGCGCCAATATTCTCAATTCCTAGACCTCTGTGATATTGCTACGAAGCAAACATGGCGGAATCAGAATTGGGTCCATGGGCAAGCTCCTCGAGCAAAATCGTGGAGATGCTCAAGCTTGAGCTCTGCGACAATCGCAACAGAGTTGTTTATGGGGCTGCTCCAACTACCCGCTATTCCCGGCCGCAGGCGCTTGACACCAGCAACGCGCGTCGCCTGGTGACCAGAACCCTGACATTGTGCTTCTGAATGCGATGCTAATCACCTCCTTTTTCTATTCTCTAGTGACGTCTGCCATCGAATTGGAGTCAGTCTCCGCTGCACAAGCCCCGCCTCCCCGCCTCTTTGCCTACGTAGCTGGTGCATTAGACCTGCATCGGCATCTCTCCATCTGGTATACTTGGTATGGGAAATCCTCATTTGAAACGGCAACGGTATAGCGGCTCGTATTTGTTCGGGTTGACACCTTTGTGAATTCTGCTTGGCGCATAATTAGTGTGGCAGAATCCGAGGCGCCAAATCCAGCGGCAAACCAAGCCACTCCGTTTGCTTCATTGTTTCTGTGTTGCTGACCTTGAGAGTGAGCAGGCCATCTTTTGCGAATCTTACCTGATCCAGCCTGGTTGTTTCAGGAACAAAACGCCACCCGACCAAGACTTCTGTCTCATCACTGCGACACAATACCATATCCCTTTTCATCATAATTGAGAGGCCAAACACACGATTTGCTTTATTTTGGCTCATCACTCATCTGATAACCTGCCTCTGGCTAAATAATGAGTTCTCCGCCTCGTCGTTCCACCAGCTTCGGAATGTTGCTCAAGCGCACAAAGAGTGGTGATCTGGGCAAGGGTAATAGAAAGGCCCAAGCCGAATTAGATCGCCAGTCTCAGCCCACTCCACGAGCAGCGCCCAAGCTTCCCGAGTTTTTCAACAACACCGAACAGCTGTCCAAGTCTTTTGCGCCTGAGCTGCAGACTACTAATTCTACCACCACCGGGGTTAGCTCCATCATTCCAGGTGGTTATGTTCGCGAATCGTCCAGCCGCTCCTCAGCAGAGGCCACGCGCGCCGCAGCCAGCAAAGTCCCGATTCCTCCCATTCCCAACAATGGCTTTGATCCCTATGCCAGGTCAGAGAGTATGACAAATCGCGGTCGCTACAGCTATGCCAGCAGCAGTGCCATGAGCACCATCAACAACCCCAGGAGGATCCGTAGAAGAAAGGATCCCACCCCATTCAAGTAAGTTGCAATTGGACTTTAGTCCTTGCCCATGTGGATCGCAAGCAAAAAAGGAGGTGAACTGACCGTTTCGCCAGCATTCTCATCCTAGGAAGCCAAAATGCCGGCAAAACCTCTTTTCTCGAGTTCCTCAAGACAGCCCTGGCGCTTCCCCCGAAGAAGCAGTCCAAGAAGCATGAAGAAGACGCTTTCCAAATGCCAATCGCCCCCGTTGGTAACTTCATTCCGCACTATCTCGAAACCGAAATTGACGGCGAGCGGATTGGCCTGACTCTCTGGGACTCTGAGGGTCTGGAGAAGAATGTTGTCGATCTACAATTGAGAGAAATGTCTGGCTTCTTGGAAAGCAAGTTTGAAGAGACTTTTACAGAGGAAATGAAGGTCGTGCGTTCCCCAGGCGTCAAAGACACCCATATCCATGCAGCCTTTTATGTCATGGACCCTTCCCGCCTCGACCGCAACATTGCGACGGCGAGGAAGAACGCCTCGCGGAATGGCTATGGCAATGGAGGCCATGGCCAGGCTCAAACTTCTGGTGCTCTCGACGAGGAAGTTGATCTCCAAGTCCTCCGGACCCTTCAGCACAAGACAACCGTCATTCCTGTTATTTCCAAAGCAGACACCATCACTACCAAGCACATGGGTATCCTCCGCAAGGCCGTCTGGGACAGCATCAAAGCAGCGAACCTGGACCCCCTGGAAGCCCTGGGTCTGGATGAGGATAGCAGCAGCATCATCGAAGAGGAAGAGGATGACGATAACGAGACAGGAGAGGAGGAATCGGCTGAGCAAGGCGAAAAGGCGCCCGTGTCACCTGGCCATGCAAAGAGACTCTCTACCAACTCCATCCGCAGACACAAGTCTCAGGAGGACGCTAAAGCAGAAGAACCGCCATTCCTTCCCCTCTCTATTATCAACCCTGATCTTTATGAGCCCGAGGTCATTGGACGACAGTTCCCTTGGGGACTTGCCGACCCATACAATGAGGAGCATTGTGACTTTGTCAGGCTGAAGGAGGCCGTCTTTACCGAGTGGCGTGCTGAGCTGCGCGAGGCAAGTAGGGAGCAGTGGTATGAAGGCTGGCGAACAAACAGACTCAAACGCCGTGAGCTCCCCCATGCGCGATAGAGCCAACGTGGTGTCGAATGGCAGCGCTGGGTCGGAACACAACATTTTTTGTCATAATCTTGTCAAGCGAATCTGGCACTGACCGTGCTGATCTCTCTTTGTTGCGATTTCTCTCACATACTATGCTCCTAGTTTCCATTTGCCTTAATTTCCGCTTTCTGTTAGCTCGCAAGCATCAGCATCCCTTCCATGTCTCGGCTCTGCTGGTGAGACAGCTTTTGGCTCCCGAGATTGTGCAAGGGGGTTGTCGATATCAGACTCTTTTCTTTGCATTTCTTTGCATTGTCGAAAATAAAACGAACCAACAGCAATTGAGAGGCCTTAATTCAGAGATGTTACAATTTCAAGCCTTGCATTGGATGATGGACGCGGCTAATTGCCATCCTCTACGTGATTCTGGGCCATCTCTTGCTGTTGGTCTGTCTCTAATGCGTGTTTTCTCCTCGCCTCTGGCCAAAAGCACTGCTGTCCTCGGTTGAGGAAAAATGGGTTAGCTGGCGTGATGGATATTTCCTTTGTTTCTTATCTTCTCTTGATACGCAAATGACTTTTGATTCCCCCAATCCTTTTTTGATGTCCATTTTATCTCCTGTACGAGGTCTCCCAAGATTGGACTCTCGAGACCAGTTTTTGGAACCGCGGAAATGGCGACTATGATTTGTTTTTTTCTTTTTTTTTCTTCTCTTTTCATTCCGCAGCCTGGAGCAAAGCAGTATGAACGATACCCGATGATGGGGATCCCGTTGTTGTGCATTGTTCTTTCTTTGTCCATATATCGTTATTTTGTTTTTCTTTTTTTTTTCCATTAAAGAAAAATTGCTGAACAAAGAACATGGCACAATGCCCTGGATAGGTAATCTATGAGTATGCGCGGAAGTTTGGCCTGGACAGATGTAGGATAGGATGAAAGAGAAAGCTTCTTTTCCTTTTTCTATTTTGAATTTGAACTTGGCCATTTTTTTCTCTCGAATTTTTCCTTGTTCGCATGAACTGATGCTTTGGTCTCTCTACTCTCTTTGTGGGGCGGTTGAGAAGTCGTGAATATGATGGGCAGTTGGTACACTACCCGAGCTCAAGGTTTACTGACTTTATGATTTGAGATATGAACAGCATCATAATAGACTCGAAGATGTAACTTGATTGGCGCAGTCGATTCCATATCGAGCAAACGCGCGATAATCAAGCAACTAAAAAAAAGCAAGCAAGCAACGTAGACCAGCCAGCCAAACAAACCATGATATCTAGACGTAGAATCGACCAAATTTTCCTTTCCTTTTCCTTTCCTAAACTCAAACCCGGATAAGAATCTCGGTTCACAACGCATAACTGGCGCTTTTCCCTTTCCTAAACTCGCATTCGTTTCTCAGTAGTTTGATACCAGTGATTAATCCTTTGCAAAATCCCGATATACATGTTCAAATCAGAGCTAGCTATCCTCACTGCACGCATAAAAAAACACATCATTTGCCATCCCTTCCGGCAACGGTACTTTTCTTCTTTGTTTAGAGCTCTGCCTCTAGAGGGACGTATTTCGTCTTCGTAGGCCTGCCATTCCTATCGACATCGGCTTCCATCCTGGCAGGGTTCTTGCCCAGCATTTGGAGACGGTTGTTTTCCTTCTTACTAAGACTGACTAAATCGAAACCAAGCGGCAGAACCGCATCTGAGATGAGGAAATCGACCTTCATGTTGCGAGCCCTGTCGCGGTAGGCTTGCGCGTTGCGCGGGAACTCGAAGCGGTGGCTATCCTCCTTTTCCATGTCGGCCCAACCGGCGGCACGGCTGGCGACGAGCTCGATCAACGTGATGGAGTCGCGCTCGCTCCAGATCTGGCGCCGTTTGAGGGGACGTGGGTTGTTTAGTCGCGCGTTGGTGCGAGCCTGATCCTTTATTCGCCCGATCTCGGTAAAGTCTAGCATGGATGATGATGGCGGTGCGGCAGCAGATCTAGAGTATCCAGAAGTGGCGGCAGTAGCGGCAGCTTCTTTGTACTCCTTTCGTCGCTGGCGAGGCCCAGGCGCTGAAGAAGACGGGACGTTGGTTGTTTTGGTTCTTTTGACAGGCCGCCGATCCGTTTCAAAGTCATTATCATCGTCACTGTCGTCTCTCCTTTGATCCTCTTCCTCCTCCTCTTCGTCGTAGTTGCTATTACCGTTATGACGGCGGCTGCCTTGATGTGGCCGTGTACGTGACGGCATTGAAGCAGGCAGCTTTTGCTGCGTTTGGTTTGAGAACGATCCCGCAAGAGATACCTTACGAAGCAGGCTAGCCATCTCGCTACGGTGGAATAAAGAATCCCTAGAGACCAAAATTAGCAAGTTGAACAAGCACCAACCATAGTCTAATGTCCACCCAAGGTGACCCAAGGAGAAATGATGCGGCCAAGGAAAAAGGGATGGATTGGGCAAGATAAGTCTTACTCTCTGGATGGGTTGTCTCCGCCTCGTTGAATCTGCGGCCGCTGCGACTCTCCTTGGGAACTAGCCAGGCTTCTGGGTGAAGCATCAGAGGAGTCAGAAAGGAACAGACTGTCTTCATCATCGGGCGGCGGCGGCTGTTTATCTCTGTCTCTTTCTTCTCGGGACCTTGTTTCGCCAGACTGCCGCGCTCTAAGAGGTTTCTCCCTCTCCCAAGCTTGCCGCTCCTTTTCTAAGGCTTCTTCTCTGGCCCGAAGGTTCTGCTCCTCTCTGGCTCGCCGCTCCTCTTCTCTGAGCCGTCGTTCTTCGTCTCTAATTTGCCGCTCCTCTTCTCGAGCTCGTTGTTCTCCCTCGCGAGCCTGGATTTCCTCTCGGATTCGAAGCTCCTCTTCAGCACGCCATTGCTCCAATAGCATCTGCTTCTCTTTGGCAATCTGTTCCTGCTCTGCTCTCTCCAACAACTGTGAAACTGACAAATACCTATGCAAAAGCCACTTCTTGAGAAGTTCGAGCGTATTAGGAAGAGGATACTTGGCCCGAACGGAGGGCAGATCAACGGGAGCTCTAATCCCTCTCTTGCCGTCTTCGGACATAAGCTGCCAGATGTCTTTAACCCTTTCCGAACACACGTCAAGCAGCTCGTCATCAGAAAGCCCAGCCATGGGCTTATACGGGCCATAGGCAAAGAGAGCATTGTAGTTGTTTGGGGCATTTGGGGCGTTCATTGCACAAAAGGCATAGCCCAACATTCCGCGCAGGTCTGTGGCTTGAGGCGATACAGCAATGCTTTCAATCGCTCGCTGAGTACGAATTTCCAAGGACAAATGTAGAAAGTGCTTGCTTTCGTCGGCGGCAAAGGACTGCGGGAAGCTAGTGTCTGTGGCCTCGAGAAAAGGAACAGGGTCGTATCCTTCATTCTCAATGGCCCGGATTTGGAGGAGAGCAGTGGCAATGTTTGCCATCTTGATGGCGAGTGGGACTGCTTTCTTGGCAATGTCTAGTATGTCCTCGTCTTCTATCTTGTTCACCCAGCTCCAGTTGAGAAAAGGAATTTCTGGGCGAGAGCCAGTACGAAAGCTAGGCTGAGGGCCAGTGAAGATGCTGCGAGACATTTCGAACGCTTTAATCTTCATCTGGAGTACCTGCTTGTATGCATGTCGTGCTGTGTTTTTATCTTCAAGCATGCTGATGACATTCTTGGCATCCCTGGCCAAAGCAGTAGTGGCCTCTAGCCATATCTCTACCTCTGTCTCCTCAATCTCGCGCTGTGCCATCTTTTCTGCCAGCAACTCAGTTGCGGATTTGGGAGGCGAGCTGGGGGTTTGCTCGCGATCCTCGTCGTCCGTGTAATCCCTCTTAGGGGTTGAAAATAGACTACTGATGCTGAGATTCCGAGGAGCTCCTCGGCGTGGTTTCGGGTCCCAGATGATGGAGCCTTTGCGTGGCACAGACGTCAAGCCTTTTGGAACCTGTACATCTGGTGGTGTAGGAGAAGAGTTGGGTCTTGATAGTGAAGGCGTGAGTTGAGAAGGAGGAGGAACAGCAGCACCACCAGCAGCAGTTGCAGTTGCAGTTGCTGAAGCCGGAGAAGATGAGGAATCGAGACGAGGGGAAGAAGAGGAAGAGGAAGAGGAAGAGGGTAGATGAAGACGGGAAGGAGAGCTTATGGTTACGGGAGGAGAGCTTAGAAGAGAACTGGGCGAAGGGCTGGCGTCAGAGTCAGAATCAGCGGCAGCGGCAGAGTTTCGGGCTTTGACAATCCCATCAGGTTTCCGCGTAGTTGTCCTGCGTGGATTTCTTCTGACAGCGGGTTGTGGAGATGAAGACGGCGGCGGCGGCGGCAGAGCAGCTTCGGCAGCTCTCTTGGACCTCCTGGTCTGCATTTCTGAGCTAGCTACGCACGGCCGCTGCACGAAAGAGAAGAGCGGATACGATGATGGAGTGGGACAAGAAGGCCGAAGAGCGGGACAGTTAGAAAGAATAGAACAGATGAATAGGAAGAGGCAGAAGAATAGGACGAGTTGGATTCGGAAGTGATTCTCGGATCCTGTGCTGGGATCAACGGCTGGGCGGGCAACGGCGGCTTGTTTGTTGTTGCGTATAGTCGGGAATCGAGGGTCTATCGGCGGTCGTGAGGGCGCTGCAGTGAATTGCGCAGCTGCCGGACCCTAAGCCTAACCCTGTTTGCAGCCTCTCGAGTCCAAAGGGAGAGTGTGAGAGCGAAAGAGAGGAAAAGTGGCTGAGACTGGGAATTTGGCCTGGTTTGCGCTAAGACACGCTAAGCTGCGATTCTGCCTGGGGCGGGCCTTTGGGGTTATTTGTAGGCGAGAAAGCATGACAACAATAAGCTTCAGTTGGGAGTAAATGACATGGCGGAGCGTGGAGCGCGCCGTTGCAGCACAGATGGGTGAATCAACCTATCAAGACTGGCGAAACGCGGCCTTTGTTGGCTTTTGTGCTACAATGTGCGTCGTGGGTTTTTCTGCTGAGGGCACGGGTCTCCAACAGGCGTTTTCGTCTCGAGCCTGAGGTCCTGGGCCATCTCTCTCCTGCAGTGACAATCCACTCTGACAATGATTCTTTATCAAGCCCTGTAACCCTGATACATGCATACAAAGCGGGCCATCCTGGCTACGCCCATCGAATCGAGCCATTACGAAAACAAAGAATGCGTGGCCTGAAGGCTAGGCGAGTACTTCCCAGCGCTTATTACTCTGGTTACTCGGGCGAGAGAAGAATTCGCTGTCAAGTCCGGCAAACGTGAAATTAGACACCTACAATGGCCCTCATAGGGGTGGGCAAAACTGCTGCTCTGATCGTAGTCAGTCAGATTGATCGAGATTTCTTGCTACAACGAGGCTATGGGTCAACGTCACCTACATTCATCAGTAGGTAGGTAATGCCTCAGTTAGGCACCTAGACTGAACAACACAATATACTTTTCATCGCGACATAGTCAAGCCGAGTAGAAGGAATTAGCTTCCAATCCGAATTGTCTTCTCTTTATGCAAGTTGTTTCGGTGCTAACATTCTGTCGCAATGATACCATAAAAGCCAAAAGCTGCAATCTTCTGCGGCTGGCATCTTCGCGAATCTGCCTTGCGGCTCTTGAAGTGCTTTTATTTGCCCTCCAATAAATGAGACAATATTACTATAGAGTCCGCAATAAAGTACTTGGACATTAGCGATTTTGAAGCCAGGCTGTATTACAGAGTTTGTGAAACGTCCCTCTACAATGTGAGACAATATGACTACTATAGTTGGCTGAGTGATACTAGGTGCTATATTACTTTTGTTTAAGAGACAATATTACGGCATTTACTCTTGCATCTTACTGTAATTTGTCTGCTATCTAAGACATGCCATAAGATTGATAGCTCTGAAGAGGGTGAACCGCCATACTGCATGTCTTGCTTTCCACTTATATCCCCCTCTTAAGCCCACGAGATATCTATATCTTGCTCTTTCTCGTCTCGTACTAATATTTTCTTTCTTTACTTCCTTTCTCAATTTAAATAATAGCCCAGCAGCAGTCAATATGAGACTTTTTAACCTTGCTTTCTCCGCTCTGCTTGCAGCTACTGTAGCTGCACAGAAGGTAAGATTCTATACTAAAGAAGAAACAATTAATTCAACTGATTCCCACAATGAACTAATAAATACTCATTAAATACAGGCTGCATTCTTTACCAAAGAAAATTACTGCGGGCAGGAACTAGATGTTCCCGTTGATAAATGTTTGAACATCGTCGAGTAAGACTATCACTAAATGCTATTATCTAAGTCTAACTTGCATCAGCCCCTCTTACCCTCCCTACTTGTCATTTAAAGTGGAAGAAGGCCTGAACTGTGGGTTATATAGGTAAGGGTTCACACTCCTGACAGAGTACCTATGCATATTGCTCTAACGTACACAATAGTGCCCAAAATTGCAGTTTTCGTGGCCACGTAGTCAACGTGGACTCTCCGGGAATATGGAATCTTACAGCAGCGGACTGGGGTGGTGAAGGAGAAAATGTGGTTTCTGTTCAGTGCGCCTATATTGGAAAGTCTGCCGAATGAAAGCATACCTTGGCAAGGTCACCGTTGATATATGCCAAAACGATAAGTATGTATTCAGTCTCTGGCCGAAGCTGTGAAGTTCTCCGCCAAGGGTGAGGGAGTGGTTATGGGGGTATATTAAATATAGAGAATTGTTATTCAACACCCCATTTTCGTTATTTAGCACCCCAGCTGTACTGTAATAAGGCAGTTAGTCCACTTGTATATATATTTGCAACCCACACAGTTGAAAGAGGAAGATACCACTTACTGAATATAACCAGTGTAGTTGCCGCGATAGCAGTGAAGAAACCGCGTGAAATTGCCACAGATGGGAAAGATGAAACAAGAAACCAAATGATTACCTATTAGACATTCGAATATGCCCATATATCAGTCAAGCACTGAACAGCTCGTGCCAAAATCTTGCAACTTAGCGTGTCATACAAGCCATCAAGCGCAGCTGCACAGTTAACAAAGGGCTAAAAAAAGAGATAATAAAAGAGTTATTCAATGATGGCGACGAGGAGAATGAGCTAACTGAAAATGAGGATGAAGACCTGTTAATGATTGAAGAATTGGTAAAGATGACAGACGACAAGGCAGTAGAGGTAGTAGAGGTAGTAGAAAATTAAAAAAAAAAAAAAATTTATAATTCGCGACTTTACTATCGCTGGAGTGCTGGAAAACGAAATTGGGGTGCTGAATAACAACTCCCTTTATAAACCTATGTACACGGCGCGTGGTTTGCCGCTGCAATGGCTGTGAGCTGCCTATGTGGCCTGCTCACGAAGTCATTTGGCCTCTTATGCGCGTAAACTTGGCCGTGCAATGCTTCTGCCAAGTTCAAATCACGATTTCCAACAATCGCAACCTTTTGATCCCGATATGATGATTGGTCGACCACCAAGGAATGCAGCCCAGGATGTCCAGGCCAGAGTCCAAGTTATCACAGCGTCGTTGCGTGAGGACGACAACATGAGAAAGATGGGACAAGCAACCAATGATGTCAGAGAGGATGATTTTGATGGATTGCCAATGCTTGAAAACATACTCTTGCGATAAGTATGAATATAACTCATCCAGCTGGCTCAGCCTGTCCACGTCTCTTATTTTTTCGAGTAGAAGAAGGAGATGGAGGGCTTCGTGGCTTCTTAATCTGGCGAGGCCGCCGGCAATCTTCGTGGCTGGCGGATGTGAAACTTGATGCAAAGCTCTCCGTATCGTGATGAAGAATTCCCAGCCCAGCATTTGACACCAGAGTTTGTTGGGTCTCCTGCTCGTCGTCTTCCGATTCCACAACCGAATTAGCAAGAGAACTCGAGCTTCCGTCTTGCTCTTCTCCTTTATCTTGGTCTTCTCCTCCGTCTTGGTCTTCTCTTTCGACTTGGTCTTCTCTTTCGACTTGATCTCCTGCTTCGACTTGATCTCCTGTTTCGACTTGATCTCCTGTTTCGACTTGATCTCCTGTTTCGACTTGATCTCCTCTCTCAATAGTGTCAAAGATTTCACTTCCTTCCGCGACCCCATCGCCTCCGTATCGACGGCGCGCTCTCGCGTTAGCAATCTTGATGAAGCGATCGCGATCTTCTTTTGCTCTCATCCTCAGATTTCTGAATGCACTCCTGCCTTCCGAATACAATTTTCTACTAAGTAGACCATAAGTTGTAAGTAGCGTAGTGTGGTAACCTGGCAGGCCTCCGGTTTTAATAGGTGCAGTCATATGATGCGTAAATAATTTGATGTATCCATCAGCCAAAGTCACCGAAAATGTATAGGCGTTGCCATCGTATAAAGACTCGCCATCTCTGAGGTAGTTTTGCAGAGTATGTATAATATGGGCTCCGTGTGCGCCATCTAGCATAGCCTGTCTCTCTGCTACCTTGGTTGTTCCTGAAGGACTTTTAGTCTCTAGGAAAAAGTTGGGCGCTATAGGGTTCGACCCATCTCTTGTTGGAATTATTATACTGTTCAAGTCTTTTCTTACTTGCTTATCCACAGTACTAGGATGAGCTCCATCGAAGAGATCCGGATTTGGGTTAACTGTAGTATTCTCAGTGAGTGAGGTTAAATTGACGAATGGAAACCCCTCCTCGCTGAAGATGTCGGCATCGCCAGCAATAAGCGGAAACGCAATACGCATATACTTTTTTTCGGAATTGATTTCGGTCGTAAGTATAAAGTCTTCATAAGCAGTTTCAGGAACGACGGACGGAGAAAGTGAACCCCGTAGTTGTTCAACAGCCTTTAGAATTTCTTCAAAGTTTGCTGGCTTTGGTGAAGGTGTGCCGTCGGGTAACTTGGGAAGGGGAGGATAGATGCGGTAGTCAATACAATTCTGCCTGAAGTTGGCATCATACGCTGATGTGCGTTTGCTTTTAGTGGTTGCGGACGTTGTCTCAGTTGGCCGTGTTGGCCGGCTGCTAGAGGAAAGGGTAGATGCGCCATCGAGGTTCGAAGGAACCGATGGAGACTCCATCACATGGGCAGTGCTCATCGGCTCTGGGTACTGAACAAGTCGGTCAGCCTGTGATTTTTATGATTAAGTAATTCGATACATACTCCCTTGAGATCGCTGAGATCTGGACCTCCAGCTGCTGCAAACAGGGCAAGCTCCGGGACACCAAGCTTCGCAAGGGCGGCAAGTTTTGCGCCGCGAGGTTTTACAAATCCCGCCGTAGGCTTAGACTTGGACTTGGACGGAGGGCGTTCTTCGTTCCGCCGGTTGAGTTCTCGCAGTGCGCGAGGCGTGAGCCAGATCTTTGATAAGTTGTCGTAGAATTTGGGGGAAAAGTTTGCAGGTTTATCCCCCGTGCTAGTCGACTTGGGCTTCTTCTTCTTGGAAGATGTTTGATCGGACAAGGAGTCGTCTGCTCGCTGCCTCTTTTGACTCGATGTCCGCGCCATCGACGGTTATAATGAAAAGGCGCCACGCTGAGGGAAAGGCAGGAATATAACGATGTAGGTGCGGCTTAGGCAAATGACCATCTAGCGGTAGGAGTCGCATATAATGAGGTGCAGCTGCAGCCAGCCCGACGCGGGGAGCCTCGTACGAGACTCAAATGCACCTATCACGACTGAAATCATCACACCCATAGCGCGCGTCGTTGGGCTCTGTGGTGGTGATGATATTGATATGAAGTTGATTGGAGAAGAGGTGGTGACGGGAATGGACGAGGTCCCCGGTCTTGACCCTTCGGATTGCCATCGGCCAATGCATGAAGGCCTTCTTACAGTATTTGGACAAATATGTTGGCCGACCCGCGTCACCCCCTGTCCTCACCCCACCCCTCTCCACTTTGTAGACGCAGTAGTCTCTTCGGGCCGGGCGTAAAGCTAGCCTGATTTATCCAGAATGCATTTATACTCCCTATAAACAGCTGAACATATGTATGTAGCCTTATATTTCATTTATAATATATTTGTAATTGAATTTGGCAAATATATATGTATGTATAGTAATTGAAAATAAGTAATATATGTCAGCATTATGATTCGTATATTAAACAGCAATAGTAGTATAAAAATGAAATACTTCAATTTTACAAAACACTATTCTAAAACTTGATGAATTCTAATTAAATAACATATACCCCACTTGGGAAAAAAGGGTTTCTCCTAAGTCAGTTACATTTCGCATTAGGTTTAAATTAGCTTTCTTGTGTATACAAATACCAGGCAGATATAAAACAAGGATGATGAATTAATGGCATAGTGCAAAATGCAAAGTGCCACTTATTTCAGTAAGCCAGGGGAACCCAGATTGATGCCCTTTTTTTTCCGCCTTGTTTTTTGACCGCTTTTTTTTTTTTTTTTTTTTTTTTTGGCACTTTTGTGTTGGATGCATTCTTGTTGGATGCCTTGTTCTTGGATGTCTTGTTCTTGAAAGCCTTGTTTTTTTTTTCCAATTTATAATTAGCTTTCTTGAGCTAGCGTAAATATTATCCCGTCACACTGGCCAATTTTTCGAGGGAATACCTAATCCTACTCCAAAGATTATATACATAATATTATTTGCTTGCTTTTCAAAAATATTATGTGAATTATACAAAAGTAATCAAAGATGCCTAGTATTTAGAGGGGGGGAAATGATTTACATAGGATATATAAGTATGTTTAATAGGCTTTTATCTGTCTAAATGGCGCGCCTCCCTTTTCCTCCCTTTAACGCTGAGAAGCTGCGCGGATCATTTATGTTCAGCTCGATGTTCAGCTTCGCCTTCAGCTGGATGCCAATGGCGACCTCAAACTGGTCTCTTATATCTTGCATTGGTTACGCATAGATAACAAATTACACTCACCAAAATAGCTGCTGTAATATGTTGAAGTATGAAAGAAAAAGAAAGAAAGAAAGAAAGAAAGAAAGAAGAAAGCTCTTAGATAATTGGTCTCTCCTACAGATAAAATTTATGCAATGTGCGTGACGATGGCTATTATTGGATGTCGCCAGAGATTTCGCGTTGTTTCTTCTCCTTTGCTACAATAAGAAACGCCGAACGCGTATAATGCAAGACAAAATCAGCCAGCCCAACCTTGGCTAGTATTGTGCTCCTGGGATTTGGGGGCTGCAACCCAGAGGCTCCATATAGTTGTAGTACCAAGCAAGCTAGCCAAGATCTGTATAAAAGTACGAAGTAAATTGAACCAACTTGTTTAATCTTCGTGGCACTGGTATTAAATAACTGTTGAACTATCCAAATGCAACCCTAAATCTGTCGATATAAATAAATGTTCGCATTCTGAAGGGTTCCAGAAGCTGCAAGCAATAATATCAGCAGTATTTCGAAAGCGCGTCTCTTTATAAAAAAGTCTTCAAATTTTTTTCAATCAGATACGACTTACAAACATGTGATGGACCCTCTTCGATTAGCGTCTAGCGAGGATACGCGCATACACCACTATCACTAGGGGCGAAGTTCCTTTACAGGGCACCTGCAGACCACATAAGGGTGAATCTGGCTATCGCAGGTGGGTAGGAAAGAGCTCTTGAGCCAAATGATAGAAGCTTCAGGTGATTTGTCTTTTTTTCTGAATTCAACGCGTAGTCAAGTGATTCTGATGAGTGAGTGTGAATTTGAGCGGGAGTACATGTATCTACGCAGCCGAGACCTGTCAACCACGTAACCTATAGCTCTACTTCCTGCGCTTTTCACAGTTGATGTTTGCCCAACTCTCCAGTAACCCAAGTCTATGGAAATCCAAATATCCAGGCTAGTATCAAGATAGAAGCCCCTACCTAAGGCAATACTAACCTGTTTTATCGCATCAGTGACGTTGAGTGACCGCGCCGAACCATGCCCACCAAAAATCACACCCCGTATAGGGCACATTTTGTCGAAGTTACGCTGCAGGATGTGGTAAGACAATCAAAAGTTTGGACCAAAGCATTGTCGTTTTGGAGAACTCACCTCCCTTGTTTCGCAAATGTTTTAATGCCGGCGCCAAAGAGGGTGACTGCCAAATGCACCACCAATCGAGTAACTTGATACGATTAGGGGCATTTGAAGTGTTTAAAATGTGAAAGGTGGGATCCGTGTCGATAATGCGATAAGTGCCAAGTATTCACGCTATATGTATTCGAATGACATATTTTGCGAGGCAAACCGGCCAATCCTGGACCTTTTGGAGAAAGTTTGTAGTGTAGTTCTCATAGGTAGAGAAATTGAAGTTTTGACAACTGTCGCAGGGCTAGGAAACCCCCCATTCTATTTCGGCCTTGGCTCGTCGAGCTGCTAAGCTTGGGGAAGTCACGTAAATTTCTTACATCAAGGTAATATTTTCAAGTAAGTTCTATTAAGAATACATGATTGCGAATTAGAAAGCCTTTGAACAAGGCTTGGGCACTTGTAGTGAGTCCATACGATAACTAGCGGATCCCATATAATGGCCGCTAGAAGTGACCCAACTAGGAGATTTGCGTTGTATGCACTGTATACTGCAATTTTATTCATATTCCTGGGTGATATGTTGGTAATCAACCTCTCATCTACAGACATTAAAATCCAGGTATCTATATAATAGGAAGCTTGGTAACGTGACCTGGGGTAGAAGCCGAAGGGGCATGATGAGCGGCGTACATGTAGTTATGCATGTTCGCAGCCATATACCTTATAAATGCTCTGAGAACACTAGAAGGATATATACAAGTCTCAAATCTTATTTATGTCTTATATCCATGCTTATGCCCATCATCCGAGGGTATCCGCCACGTTTGCTACATTTGCGCCGACGCAAGCATGTACGTCATGCTGTCATTCCATCATGTCTAGAGCGGATTAAACCATCTTCCATTTACTTAACCTTCTTCTCCTCCTCTCCTCTCTTCTCTTTGAACCAAGATTAGCCATGGTTCCATATGTAGGCTGGTACCTACAGCGACAGTTTATCAACTTTATCTTACAGAACATATAGCTCTATCTACAGTAGGATTTATGTTCAAACTAGGTAACATATCTCTTTAATCTCCTCGCCTTGTCCAGAATTAGGCAAAAGAATACATAACATACAGGGGTTAATACATCGCTCTCTAATGTCCGTAAGTATGGCTTTCAATAGATTTATAAATAAATTACTTAATTTTTTACGGAGTGCCTCTACTAGGGTATGCTATCGGAAGTATAACTGCAAATACTGAATGGCCGTGGTTTCGGAAAGGGAATATAATATACGGTTTCATCCCTTCATCCTTGTGGTTTTATTACGATAGAATCCGTGAGATTCTCTGTGCGCTTTTACTACTGGATAGCGGGCTACTTTGATCAGTGATTAAAACGGTGGCTAACACATGAATTGGTGCATAGCTAAATCTCCAAATGCTTGTGCGAATCCTATTACAAGTATTAGGTAACTTTATAACCTGACAATCCATCTGTACACTGTCGTGACATTAATGGCGTCGGCAGAGCGGATTCAGCTCTCCACCCAGCTGAACCTGAACATCAAAGATTTGGAACTATGCGGTCGGAAGTCTCCCCGAAGCATTATCGAGGTGACACACCAAGTGTTTGCTCCTATATATGCTAGCCACATTGGGTCATACATGCAGAGCTGACTAGAACCTATTAGCGAAACTCCTAGCCAGAGGAACAAGGTTTATCGTTGCTGAGATATAGAGCGGAGGGCAATCAAGTATGCGTATTGGTGGTATGTATCCAGTAGTAAATATGGGATTTTACTTGGTTTTATTTACATGTATAACTTTATGCGATATGCGGAAAGCCACAAGACTTTAGATACATGACTCCTAATTCTAGGAAAGGCTTCGGTATTGTACAGAACAGAAAAGTAAATGCAATAAAAATAGCTAGATAATGGGACATCAAACCCCGCCAGTATTGTTGGAAGCTCCAGGCCAAGGCTGAACTGCCGGAATAGGCGAGCTTCCTCTTCTAATGCAGCTCGAGCTGGCAATTTTCCGTTTACTATTAGCTGGAGGAAGCGGTAAGTCCAGTCCCTGGCAAGGCTACCATTATTTATGACTGATATTGGAGTCAAAGCAGAATGATCTAACGGAAAACAAGGATGAAGATCTACCAAAGATTAAAGAATTGGTAAAGATGACGGACGACAATATAATGGAGGTAGCAGAGGTAGCAGCAGCAGTAGCAGATTAAAATAGCTATAAATTCGTAACATTACCAGGCTATGGTGCTAAATAACAGTTTTAATTTTATAATAGGTATATCTGGCTTATTTTTGGGAAATCTACTGGAGTGTAATTTGCCACTTTAGTGGCTACTGAGATCGATCTGACTAGACGGAGATGATCTGGTTGGGCTTAAAAAGGGAAGTACTAGTAAATCTTGATGACGTTAGCTGACTTTCCACCCCTGTTAGTGCCCAACGGCTCGATGCAAACAAGAAAGCTTATCAGGCCTGGCTTGCAATCAACATGTGAGAAATACTGATTGATTATTAGAAATATTAAAGTACAGTATATACTATTGAACTTTTTAATTGCCTGTTATATATGCTATATATATAACACTATTTTAAATGCATTTCAATATCAAACAATTACAAATAACTCATACAAACGAATACTGCAGCTCAGCTGACCTACGCCCCATCTGCAAGAAATTCCTGAACAACAGGTAGTATTTTGACGATGAATCAGGTTAACTCTACGCCTGTGGGAGAGCGAACAGGGATAAGCGGGTCGGATCGGATAATGTTACGTATCATTTTGAATCATAACAGGACTGTAAGAGGCATCCCGAGTTCTAAATAGGATAGTCAGAAGGGAGGCATGCCGGGGATACCGTCCGAACGCCACGCTTTCTCCAATCAACTGCATATCAATCTCCATATTATATCACCTCGGAGCCCGACAACCAACAACGCGCGCACTATGGGTGTGACGATTTTGATGTTGATAGGCGCACTTGAGTCTCATATGAGGCTTCATGCATCAGGCTTGCAGCACCTCATTACTATGTAATTCCTACCGCGAGATCGAGCCGCACCTTTGTCTTTATATTCCAGCCTGTTCCACACAGCGGCATACCTCTACCATAACTGCCATCCATCCATGGCGCAGCCCTTGAAACGAATGCGGCGGCGAGAAGACGAATCCCCCCCAGACCATATTTCCAAGAGCTCAAAGTCAAGCGGCACAGTTCGTGGGCTATCGAACTTTTCTCCTGAATTCTACGACAGCTTATCAAAGATCTGGCTCACGCCTCGCGCCCTGCGAGAGCTAAACCGGCGAAACGAGAACCTCCCTCCATATAAGCCTACGCCTGCGGCAGGGTTTATAAAACCTCGTGCCGCAAAGCTTGCTGCGCTTGCGAAACTTGGTTGCTCAGAGCTTGCCCAGTTTGCGGCAACTGGAGGTCCAGATCTCAGCGATCTAACAGGGGTATGCGCGTATTTGCTTCATGGCTAAAGCTATGGACTAACTGCCCTGCCCAGTATCCAGAGCCAACGAACATTACTCACTCGATGGCTTCGACACTAATTCCCTTGAACCATGATGGACCATCTCTCTTGTCCTCAAGCACCCGGCAGACACGGCGAACTAGAAGAAGGTCTGCAACAACTAGAAGCAAACGCACGTCGGCATACGATGACAATTTCATGCAAAATCTAATACAGTACTGCATCTACCCTCCTCGTTATAAACTCTCTAACGGCAGGCGCTCGCCTAAACCGAAAAACTTTGAAGAGATTCGCCAAATTCTACAACAGTCAAGGGATTCTCTTTCTCCTTCTATTATCCCCGAGACAGCCCACGAAGAGTTTCTGGAGAAAATCACAATTGCATCTGAAGCTGACCTGGCGCGAAAAGTAGTTCCACTTATTGCTGGTGACGTAGACATCCCGAATAGCAGTCAACGTCCGTTTACCAATTTAACGTCAATTACTGGGGATACTACAGCTAGACTACAGCCTGATTTCTTCGATGGTGCTGACCCTGAAGATATAAACATAAATATAAGAGAAGACCTGAATAATACAATAATACCGACAAAAAAAGCAGGGGTCCCCATTGCGCCCAATTTCTTTCTAGAACTCAAAAGCGATGAAGGAAAATGGAAGGTAGCACTGGCTCAGACAATTTTGAACGGCGCCCACGGTGCTTATATAATGCATGCCTTGCAGAACTATCTCGTGGATGGGGAACCTGAATACGATGGCAACGCCTATGCATTTACGGCGACTTTAGTCCGTGGAGTCCTCGAACTATACGCACACCATCTGACTGCCCCTACTAAGCCCGGAGGGCGACATGGTTGCCATACCGCTCTGCTCGGAGCTTATGCGCTAAACGATGAAGGGAATTATGCGACAGGCAGGGCAGCATTCAGGAATCTGAGGATGAGGGCAAAAGAAGACCGTGATCGGTTAATTAAGATTGCTAATGAGAGAGCGCAGCGGCAGAATGAAGGCACGGATGATGGAAGTACGCAAAGGACAAATGCTGAGGGTGACTATGATACGGGAAATACCGATATCGTTGTTGAAGAGAGCTTTACAACCAGTTTCACATCGGCTCGTCGCGAAGATTACCAGCAACCTCGGCGTCAGCTTAGACCACGCAATCATCCGCCATCTTCTTCTTCTACTCGACAAAATCAAGGCGGTCCTCCGCCCTCTTCTTCTACTAAGAAAAGGGCACGAAGTTCTCCATCTCCTTCTACTCGGCAACGTAAGAGACGAGCTGGGCCAGCTGGATGAGACACATTTAATACTATAGAAGAATATATTTTGAATCATCAGAAACCCCTCAACATTGACTTTTAATAGAGAGAGCAGAGAGAGTAGTATTATCACAAACCTGTCCAGGGACTCTTGCGCAAAGGTGCAAATGAGCAATATAGTTTTGCTTGTTTGCCTCTACGAGATTTCTCAGTGATCCGCTGCTGATGTTCGAGGAGCATCGACAGAAGGTTCCTCAGTCTCAATTATATTTTATTGGCATCCCCAAGTATCGCCATGTTTGTTACATCTCCACCGACGCAAGCATATACATCATTTTGTTATCTCGTCATTTCAAGAGAGGGATTGAATGCTCATTCACCTGATTTATTTTCTTCTCTTTTCTTCCACTCTCCTCTTTAAACCCATATTGAACGCGACTTCAGATACGGGTTGATATCTACTGCAGAGTCTAACAAACGCTTCAGAGCCATCTTCTTGATCTCTTTGCGACGTCTAGGAAAAGGTAAATATATATAAAAGGTAAAGTGGCAGATGAGTGGCTCTCTTAAGTTCCCAAATTCGCCTTTCGGTAAATTTGTAGACAAATGACTTGATGCTTAACAGCTTGCCTTTGCTTAAGTGCCTATGTTATCAAAAGCGCAACTCCGTGGACTGACTGGATGTAATTTTGGAAAGCATAAAACATACGGCTTCATTATTTTATGTCTATAGTTTTATTACTATGCGGCTCATTGAGCTTTTCAGCGCGATCCTTTACTACTTACTGCATAGCAGGCTACCCCGAGTAGCTAAACTTGAGCCTCGAAGATTTGGAGCCATGCGGTCGAAAGTCTCCCCGAATCATTCGCAATATGACACAAGCGGTTGCTCTTACATGTGCTAGCTACATTGGGTCATACATGCAGAGCTGACTAGAACTTATTGGTGAAATTTCTCGTTACATAGAGGAACAAGGTTTATCGTTGCTGAATTATAGAGCTGAAGGTGATCGACTATGCGCATTGGTGGTATGCATGCGGTAAACACAGGGTGTTATTAGTTTTACAAGTATAACTTTATGCGAGATATGTAACATGATTTCTGCTTCTAATACAGGCTTCGGAATTATACTGGGCAGAGAAGCAAATGCAATCAAAATAGCAATGAGATGTTAAACTCCGCCAGTATCGTTGGAAGTTCCAGACTAAGCTGAATTGCCGAAATAGGCGAGCTTCCTCTTCTAATACAGCTCGAGCTCGTAATTTTCCGTTTATTAGCTGGTGGAAGCGGTGAGTCCAGTCCCTGGCAAGGCTACCATCATTTATGACTGATATTGGAGTCACAAGCTTGGACCAGCTCGCAGCATCGGATTGCAGCTTCACAGCCTATCAATTGGCCTTCTTCTTCTTGTTGGGCTTACTGGAGGCCGGACCGGCACTATCTGGGCCAAAGATGCCTAAAAGATAGGCAATGCGAGTAAAAGCAAGAAATAGCTGTAATGGTTGGACACGTGGTTAGCTGTAATGCCAACGAGCGCAGCAGCATCGATGCGACTATAGCTATCTCTCTCCTCGGCTCGGAGAGCTGTTGACGAATAGAGAGGAGAGAAGGAAGAAGAAAGGAGGAAGAGAGTGAATGCAAACTGTACAAAGTGGACTTACGGTGGCCCCTAGATTACCCCAGGCCATGGCGTTCCACCCGGAGACGTCGAAGAACCGCCCAGAACCCATGCCGTACCACGTGAAGCCAACGTGGCCAGCATCAGCAATGAGGAGAGCGATGAGATAGCTGCGGATGACTCTGACGTCGGAAGTGGACCAGAACAGAGATAAGCCCACAAGACACATTCCCAGGTACATGTTACCAAGCTGATGGGCCAGCACGATGCTATTCTCCGAGGCCACGAGAGGCTTTTCCTGGGGGATCTGCTGTGCAACGAACCATGCCGGATCGTATACGGCACCGAGGAAGCCTGCCACACTGTTGTTGTTTTCCACTCAGACGAGAGGTTAGCTGTGTATACTAGATACTAGTAGTAGTTGTAATTGCCAATTACGAGATACAAAGTACTACTAATCAAGGAGATTACCAGTGATAATGGAGATGAAGCTCCCCAACCAACTCCCGATAATTCATGCGAGCAAGCATCTGAGGACCAAAAGACGGCGGCTCGAAATGGACAAGCAAGACGTGTGCGATGGACAGAGAGGAGATGTTTGGATTTGGAATGGCAGGTAGCCAATTGGGCTGGATGGGGGATTGGGATAACAGACAAGGGTAGTGGGCTTACAGGGACATGGGCTCAAGGATCGTAAAGACGACGCGGGGGAACTGTGGCAGCAAAGCAGCCATGATGGTGATGGATGGTGAATGTGCGTTGTAAGTTGGACGTTGGATGTACAGAGCAATGAGGGG
Organism: Trichoderma hamatum GD12; assembly: GCA_000331835.2. Classification (NCBI taxonomy): domain Eukaryota; kingdom Fungi; phylum Ascomycota; class Sordariomycetes; order Hypocreales; family Hypocreaceae; genus Trichoderma; species Trichoderma hamatum. Next base: position 249,231 of record KQ479159.1, read on the forward strand.
TTATTTTATTGGAAGAAGCAGCACGAGTAAGACGGGCAAGAATGAGTGGCGGGGATGCTGATGGGCAGGTAGCAAAGATGGAGATGGTGATGGAGACGCGTTGGTGTCAAGGAGGCGTCTCCAAAGTTGAAAAGGGACTGTGGAGACGGAGCAATACCCTCCGAATGGAGCATCAAGTGCAATGAGGGATAATGCTTGGTAGTAAGAAGTAGGTAGTCGTAGTAATCGCAGTAGTAGTACTCGGCAGTAGTAAATTTGTTGGTGACGATGCTCAAGCTTAGGCGCCACTGGAGTGTTGGTGATGGGAAAATACAATTGAAATTTGAAATAATGGACTTGGTTCTGGGAAATGTTGAATGGCCATTGGACGCCTTCCGCGGCGTTGGTCTGCGAGTGTGCGCTACTCGACCATCAAGTCGACAATGGACGCAACGCAGAGCAGCATCGTGCCGTTCGGCTTTGGGGAAAACCCCCCTTTCGGGTCGAGGGGCAGCGGGGATAAGAAAACTTGGCTGATGAAGGGATGGATGGATGTCAGTGAGGGCGGGTGAGTGCTAGGCGGGGCAGCCGCAGCGGGTGTTGGTGCTGAGGCGACGTGATGATTCCATGTTGCCCGCGGCGCTTACATGCAGTCGCTTTGCCGCCGTCACTTTTCTCTTCTGTTTTTACAGGTTTTATTTCTTCTTCTTCTCCTTTGCATCCAACTGCCTTCTTTCTGCTTGACGCGATACGACTGCGTGTTGGTTCTGGTTCTGGTTCTGGTGCTGGTGCTGGTGCTGCTGAGACTTTTGTAAGCCGTTCGGGTGTCGACGGACCGCGTGTGGTGCACCATGGCCCGGTACAAGGTACAAGCTCAAGCACCGGAGATGGGATGGACTGACGGCTATTTCGGGCAAAGAGATGGCATCAAATCAAGTATATAAAGTCTGGATGGCAAGACTGCGCAATTGAAGGATTGATTCATTCGGATCACTAATAGCTGGGCTCAGCAAGACGCTGCGCTGTTGAACAATTCCGATTTGTAACCAGACAGACCCTGCGTCTTCTTTTATCTTCTTTGCTTTTTCCCCCTCCCGCAGTGCAGCGGCTCTTGTCTCAGGCGTCGTCCTCCCACTAAACCTCATTCTGGCCCTTCTCCATACCTCATCCAGTGCTTCACGTGCTGCCACTCCAGCTTCTCCCTTTCTTTTGCCAGCCCCCAGCCTGGCCGACTCGACTCTGCCGTCGCCTCCTCGCTCGCCCTTCCAAAAGCAGTTTCAGCCGCAGCAGTAGTGGCATCGCGTCAGCGAGAGAGAGTCATTTTGCAGTTGCAGCTGCTGCGTCTAGGTACTACTGCTACTGCTACTGCTACTGCGACTGCGACTGCAGCTGCGGTGCTGCACCTATACTGACTGTCCTGTAGTAGCCGAAAAAACGCCAGTGAGACTCAACTCCTTTGTGGCGGCAGCGCGGCATACCAGCGCCAGCTCCCAGGCACATCCGAGCGTCCGTCACTTCAGCTCCCTCAGCTCAGCTCCAGCTCCTCCCTCTCTATCCGTCCATCCCTCTCGCTTCTCATTCTCTCCCGCGCTACCACGCGCTGTCTCTATTCTTTTCTTTTTTTTACTTTACTTTTCTTTTCTCTTCTCTTCTTCCCACCCACTCTCACTTTCTCCCTCTTTTATCATCTTCGCAGACTTCATTCCTTTATTCATTCGCTCAGTCTCTCCACCCTCTTTCGTCACTCTTTGTGCTGCCGTCAAGTCGAACCACGCCACTTCAGCCTTTCTACTCACGTGCGGCGGTTCATCATCCAACACCTGGACTGACATCGAATCCAGCTTGGCATCAACCAATCGTTTTGTATTCAATGCTTCGGTTTAGCGACTAAGTTGGCACAAAAACGACCATGGCTACCATCGAGCCGCGTCTAATCCATCTCTTGAATGATGAGCCAACAACGCCAGAGCCTCCCACTGCCGACTTACACCAACTGCCGTCGCTCCCGTCGCTGCAATTGCCCACCCTTGTCGGCACTCGTGATGGGCCTCTGCCACCGCTGCAGCTCGAAGGCCTTCGCGCAGACAGATTCTTTGGCAGCTCTGGGCGACATGCCGCTCTCCCAAGCATCAACGGAGGAGGCTATGCAGCCCCACTGACGTCGTCTCCTGCTGGAGACCAGGCGACGACAGCCTCGCCGGACCACAGGAGAGATTCCGAGTATTCTAGGGAAGGCAAATATGCCGGGAGCTCGGGCGTGTTTCCACTGCGGCTGTTGTTGAGCGATGTGCCGCCCATGTCGGTGTCTGCGCCGCCGGCTCCCTATCTTTCGTTCTCGAGCATCCTCAACGACGTCCCGGACTTCCAGGATGACGCTCCTTTGCCTTCGTCGTCCTCTCTGTACACCTCTGCCGCTGCCGCAGTCTCTACTGCGGCCATCCCTGCCTCTATTGCAGCCTCCACTTCCACCTCTACCTCTACTACTGCTTCAGCCTTTGCCTCTACTTCCACATCTCAAACTCCTCCTGTCGCTGCCTCAGCCTCCACCACTTCTCCCTCCATCACTTCAAACTCCAAGAAGCGGCCCGCCATCCATATCAAGGATGATTTTTTACAGCTTCCACAACCTGCAAAGAAGCCCAAGGCACACCAGGCACCCTTCATGCCGCCCATCATCAATGGACTCTTCGAGCCGCCGCCCAACGTCGCTCTCTTTCCACCCATAGCGTCTAGTGCTTTTGATGATACCGACGCTGGTCAGTCCAAGCTCCTTCACGAGCTCAGCTACAGCCCCCCGGGACCCCGTCTATCGCCCGAGCCAGACCAACCTGTGGCCAAGCCAAGAACCTCAAGAAAGCGTTCAAGCAAGCCCAGACGGAAATGGTCCGAGGAGGAGACGAACCATTTGCTCATGGGCGTTGATCGACATGGTGTCGGAAGGTGGACCAATATTCTGGACGACCCGGATTTTTTATTCAATTCCCGGTCAGCAGGTGATCTCAAGGATCGTTTTCGCACCTGCTGTCCGGAGGAGATGAGGGTAACCGACGCTGACAAAGCCAAGGCTCGTGCCAAAGGGCCATCAGCAAACAAGACGTCGTCGCCCAGCAAGTCGGAACAGCCGGATGACGAGTCCGCCGATACTGTCATGACCGATGCAGGCGACGCACTGCCGACCAAGGACCAGCAACCCAGCTCTAGTCCGGCCAGGTCTGACGACCGTCCCGCCAAGAGGAGTCGTGCTCATCGCATGAAAGTGTCGGACCTCGTGGGGCTCGGCATTACAGGGCCCTTTAAAAAGGCCCGTCGGCGAGAGAGGACCACCTTTACCAGCCGAGACGATCAAGAGATCTTGCAGGGCCTCGAGACATATGGCCCGACTTGGTCCAAGATTCAGCGTGACAAGCGCTTTCACCTTGGCAACCGCAAGCCTACGGACCTTCGGGATCGCGTGCGGAACAAGTATCCCTACATCTATCAGCGCATCGAAAAGGGCGTCTTCCAGCCCAAGGATGTCAGCACCAACAATATTCTCGAGCCAATGGTTAACATGACCATCAACCACTCTTTCAAGGCTGCTTCCAATACATTGCGTCCCCTGGCCCCCAAGCCTGCCAAGTCTGCTAAGCATGCAGAGGCTGCAGAGGAGCAGCTGGCATCCAGCTCTGAGAATCCCTCGGAGCTGCCAGCGACGCCAACGATCGATGCCGACACCACCTTAATCTACCGGTCGCTTTTGGCTGCTTCTGACGCTCTTAAAGCATAAAGATCTAGATGGCGATTATATCGGTACGATGAAAGTCCATCGACCACAACAACAAAACAAGCACCATTACAGTAATCATCACAGCTCTTGTCCTTTTTCTGTCTCTACTTCTTACCTGCATCTACATTCTCTCTCGTTCTTTTGGTTGGGCATCTGTTTTAAAGACAGATAACTGGGAATGCCTTTCTTTTTTTTCTTTTAAGAGCTTTAATATTTTCATGCTTCACTTGACGTGTTGCCACCTTTTGAGCTCGCATATGGAAAGGGAACTGGCTAGGATTATAATACCCGTATTTACGTTACACATGATGGGATGGGATGGGAGGAGTTATAGCATGCAAAGATTAATGAATTGACTTTATCTCTACATCTATCAGTTTATTGACCAACTTTTCCATCCATCTGTGTTTTGGTGCCCACGCTTAACAGCATGAAGGTGAAGCCATCGTCACGCTCGTCCTAGTAATGATCTTTGGCGATTTCCATTTTTATGGGGCACTTCTCCATAGCGGTGATACGGAGTAAAATGGAGCGTCATTATGGAGACGGTCGGAAAAACAGCGGCATTGGATGCAAGGCTACATCACGTGAATTTTAGACTCGCTGCTTGCTACAGCCTTAGGGCAAGGAAGCCCCCACTTTTGGCGCTCACGAAGCGAGAAGAGAAAAAAAAAAGACGTGCCGCCAATTTCATTTTAGATCTTGATCCACGCTCAACCTTTTCGTCGTTCTCATCATCCGACAAAACAGCCAGTCGTCACCATGGCCCGAGGAATGTGAGTACCAGCAATCAAAAACAATGTCGAGAAGCCTCTATCCATCACCATCATCTTCTTCTATCTTGTGAAGAAGAAGAGGGAGAAGAAAGAATTTGTTGCTGGCGCAAATTGACTTTGTCGAGCAACACTTTATTTTTCTCGAGGATATGCTTCAATTGCAAACAAAAGCAAAAAGACATGGGAACAACAAAAAACAACACCACCATAGAATCAATCAAGCTGACCTTGTTCCTCTCACAGCAAGAAGCACCAGAAGCGCCTTAGCGCCCCCTCCCACTGGCTCTTGGACAAGCTGTCCGGCCTGTACGCCCCCAAGCCCTCTGCCGGTCCTCACAAGCTCCGCGACTGCATGCCCCTGATCGTCTTCATCCGAAACCGCCTCAAGTATGCTCTCAACTACCGCGAGACCAAGGCCATCATGATGCAGCGCCTCGTCAAGGTCGACGGCAAGGTCCGCACCGACATCACCTACCCCGCCGGTTACATGGACGTCATCACCATTGAGAAGACTGGCGAGAACTTCCGTCTCATCTACGACACCAAGGGCCGCTTCACCGTCCACCGCATCCAGGCCGAGGAGGCCGAGTACAAGCTGGGCAAGGTCAAGCGCGTTCAGCTGGGCCGTGGTGGAATCCCATTCTTGGTCACGCACGATGCACGAACGTGAGTTGTTCTGTCAGACATCATTCAGTCGTTGGATCAAGCTTTGGTCGATTCTTGGGGAAAAAGAGAAGGAGAAGGATCCAGAAGAAGAAACATAAGAAACTTCATCTCCTCCCTTCCACCCACACTTTTTTCATCCTTTTACTGGCTTTTCTTCCTTCTCCCCCATTTCTCTTCTCTCATCTTGAGAGACTAGAAGGAGAAATAGAAGAAGAGCTAAAAAGAATGAAGAAAAAAAGAGGAACGATGGAAGCTTTATTCTACGGCTGTATGTTCCCCAATTTCCCTCTGCGAGTGCTAATTTTTCTTTTCAAAACAGCATCCGTTACCCTGACCCCCTGATCAAGGTCAACGACACCGTCAAGATCGACCTTGCCACCGGCAAGATCACCGACTTCATCAAGTTCGACACTGGTGCCGTCGCCATGGTCACTGGTGGTCGTAACATGGGCCGTGTTGGTGTCATCACCCACCGTGAGCGCCACGACGGAGGCTTCAACATTGTCCACATCAAGGACGCCATTGACAACACCTTTGCTACCCGTGAGAGCAACGTTTTCGTCATTGGCCAGGAGAAGCCCTGGATCTCCCTGCCCAAGGGCAAGGGTGTCAAGCTCACCATTGCTGAGGAGCGTGACCGCCGCCGTGCTCTGGCTCACTAAGGAAAGAAAGAAAATTTGTAGTAATTTTTTCTTTTTTTCTTTTAGTGGATAAAATGATATCCAAAATCAATGGTTAAAAAAATATTAGGCATATATGTGGACTGGAGTCTCGGATTTGATGTTTGCTTTTTAGTAAAGGGAAGGAATTTTCCTCAAGTTATTCCCCCTCATATTTCTTTCCCCCTCCTCTGGAGATAGCCAGCCTGCGAGGTTTAACGATTGGAAGAGAAACATTAAAAAGATTTTGAGCCCAAGTTGCTCTGTTCACGTGTGCAAGAATTGGTCCTCCTTTGAGTGAATTGATTAATGTGATTTGTCTTGGTGAAGTCGACCCACTGCTGCTGGCGGATGGACATGATGCTTTTGCTTTGTCAGTGCCTCTCTCTTCTCCTCTTTCATCCTTTATCCTTTCTTCCCTCTCTTTATTTTTTATACTTGCTTCAGGGCTATTTCACTCTTTCCAGTATCACCAATTAGAGTCATCTCGAGAGCAGCTCATCAGAAACTAGTTCATTACGACCAACTATCTAACAACCCACAGCGCTCTCTTACATTAATATTATAAGATTCGTTCTATCCAAGCATGTGTCTTGCGACTCAACCAAGATATCTATGCTACTTTTCTAACCCTGCTAACCAATGACTGCTCAAGTCGCCTAGTCTGCCTCATAAAAATGCACCGCCTTTGCGGGGTGCGTAGCATTACCGTTCACGTTCCCTCCATAGACCAAATACCCCGTCACGTCTGGATAATTGGCCTTCATGATATCATTGGAATCGCCAAACACCCAAACCGTCTGCATGCCCATAACCATGTGTTGCAGCATATGGCAATGGATCATCCACACACCGGCATCCTCCACTCTCAACCGCCAGGCTCGCCAGCCCCATGGTTGGTCTGCCTCTACTCTCGGCGTGTATCGAAACAGCATCGACGTGTCTCTGCGTATAGGATGCGTGCCTTTGAGCTGCTGCTCAGCGGTCTCGGGACGGTATACGCCTGGTCCTCCTCCAATGTCGTATATATGGTTACCGTGAGCGTGCCACGGATGAGTGTCGAGGCCTCCACCCCATCTGGGGTTGCTGTTGCGCTGGCCAAATTGCTGGAAGACAATCTCAATGACTTCCCCGAGCTTGGCAGGATACGTCTTGGTCCGCGGATCGACGCCGTAGTTGTGGATAGCCGCCTCATAGTCGGGCAGATACCAAGACGCGTTCTTGTACAACGACACGAGGTAAGGCTCTGTTGGACTGGTCTGTTGAGGGAGGGGTTCCTCGTCTACCCATGAGACATCATTGTCTGTCCACAGGACGTACCTATCCACCTGCTGCTGCGCGTAGATGTACACTCGGCGGGTGACCTCATTGGCGGAAGGAAAGTCATTGGGGTAGAAGGGCTCCAGCTTGTAGTCCAGAAAGCCTTCAATCGTGGGAGGGAGATCTATGGGTCTCTTGGAGGGAACTGACGTCGTTGAGACATGAAGATCGCCGTTCAGGCCGCAGGTATTTCGATAGCGCAGGACGGCATAACTGACCACATCGCTAGGCCGATCGCGAGGCTCCAACTGCAAGTAAAAGTCCAGCTTGCCAAGACGTTGCAGCTCAGCGCACGTCTTTGCCTTGAACAGCGCGCTGAACCGCTGGCCGGAGCCAATCTGCAGCAGGGGGGTGGAAAAGGGCTTTGTATAGCCCCCGTCTACTTCAATCACCTCGAGATCATGATGGTCCTCGAAAGCGAGCGCGACATATGACAGTGCCATGGCTCCAATGAATCTAAATCTGTACCACTTGCCGGGATCGACGTCGATGACGGTCAGCTTGGCGGACCCTGGATCAGTAATGCGGTAGGAGGATATGGAATCGCCGTTGACGAGGAAGGCGGCCGCCTCTCCAGACCATCTGAACGGCGACTCCCGGAGGCCCTTGGCGATTTCATTGTCTGTGCCATAGAACAATTCTGATATATGGATGATGCGGTCGCCGCCGTCGACGGGATACGGCGAGCGACGGCTGCTCGGATCATCGACAATCAGGGCCCCGTTGGCGGTGCTGGTCTGGAAATCGACGTGCGAGTGGTAAAAGTAGGTGCCGGCGGTGCCTTCAGGCGTCTTCAGCTCGTAGTCAAAGTAGTGATGCGGCGGGATGGGCCACTGGCTGGCCATGGGAGTGCCGTCCGAGAAGGGCGCGGCAGCCTGAGCAAGGCCATGCCAGTGCTGTTGTTGCCTTGTGGTTAGCTGCCGGTGCAAGTGTGGACGATGACGCCTGTTGGCTTACCATGGTGAGGTTGGCATCGTTCATGTCATTGTATACCCTGATCCATACGACCTTTTCCTCGGGGATGTGCAATTCAGGACCCGGTAGCGTATCATTGACTAGGGTTGTGTATCTCCGGATGCCACCAACGCAGAATTCCTTTCTCGAGACTCGGAGGACATGGTTGGGAGTGAACGTTTGGTCGTGCACTCGCGGCGCACCAGGCGTGTATGCGGTTTTCGCAGAGACGACTGTAAAAACGAAGGATAAGACGCCATAGAATGTCAAATGGCGCATTTTTGGGACTGAGAGCAAAGATCACACAGCGCATAAAGATTCCCCCTTTTTCCTCCAATTTGATACCCTAAAAAGAATTGGAAGAAGCGATACAGCAGAGTTGTTGGGGGGGCCCATCGTGCTCGTTGGAACATGCTACATGTTTTATGTTTGTTGGGAGTACAGTCTATGTATATCTCCCTTGGTGTACTGGTCTTGGATTTGCAGTCCATTCCTTTGGGATTGGTGCCAGATGCTTCGCGTGGATGGTTCTCGATTTATTGAGAGGGCTGGTGTGTTTCCCAGAGGAATGATATAGTCGCTGCGAGCACAGAGCACATGATTCCTACTGAAGAGAGAGACAGAGAGCGCTGCATTGTGTAGATGAGCTACAAAACTTGTGTCTGGTAGCCCCAAGTTGGCTTGTCTAAGCGTAAACTTTGTAGGTACGTCGTATTGCACAATTAAGAAAATATGGAATCGGGGTATTCTTAGGATTAGGGCACGTAACGCAAAGTTAATTACTACCTAGTAGTATGCTACGTGAGTAAAGGGTATGGTATGGGGTATTGATATCGTGGTGCTATCTACGTGTTGTTTTTTCCCCTGGCTGTTGGAATGGAGGATGGAATGGAATGCACTTCTTCCTGGCGCCTGCTATGCCGGGTAACACCTTCGCTACCAAGTAACTAGTCAAGAAGTTGAGACACGGAAGGCAGTTTATTGTTTTACTATTCACATTCCATCATCTACAGCGAGCTTTCCTTTGACGGTCTATCAACACCGCTAAGAAATCACCGTTTCTATTCTACACCCATTAAGCAATATCAAGGCACCAAGAACATGAAGCCAGAACAAACAGGCCGGAATTACTTGCGCTGGACAGAGAAGAAGACAGAGCAAAAGGGAACTGGAAACAGCAAAAAACCTGGGACATCGCTGGTAGACACATAGAATGCCTCTCAAGCAACATCATAGTCTGTCCAATAAAGCGAGCCTGATACCTTAGACAATAGTTTCCACTTTTTTTATTTGTTTGCTTTATTTCTATCCGCTTCTCCGCATCATTTCATCGCCTCACTTTTACAGAGGCTATCCACTAGGATGCCTTCCATCACATACGCCCCTTAATGGATATTTGATCAGATATCATCTCCGGAGCCTGATATTATCTGTCACTTGGGCAGCAAGTGGTATACACAAGCTTTTCTGATGATGCTTAATTTGGTGGCGTCTCAGCCTGTGGGATTCTGGACCCTGGGAGATGCATGTAGGACTCGGGCGCCGGAGTGGACTAGGACAAGAGCCTGGGTATCGGGCATGAGAGAAATTGCGACTGGCAGCTTGCATATGCCACTTGATGCAGGTCTGGAAGCCACAACTGGACCGGTGTGCAAGGTTCATGGGAGTAACCGGAAAGTTTTGGGGCGATCATGTTCGTGGCGTGTTGTGCGAGCGGGGAGATGGGCTTTCGAGTCAGGGAAATCTTGGTGCATGTAATAGTAGCTGAAGAGTACAAAGATACACATAGAGAAAGTGATAGAGATAGCTGTAGACTTGGAGGTAAACACATACGGGGAGAGAGTTGTACTATACGGCGTAAGAAGAATGTACCTGAAGGAGAGTTTACAGTACAAGCACATGCTGTTAAAATTTAATTGATCTAATTCCTGGAAAATATACATGTAAAAAAGATGAAAAACGTAGATAGACTTATAATACAAATAGATGGAATATCCACGTCTGGACAGCAGCGTATTGGGGCATAGATGCGGCGAAGAGCTATGTTACGGACGAGTTGCAAAGTGCTACAACATTTACGTTCCTACAGGGTGTAATACAAGATACACGTGGATATCAACTATCATATTTCATTATGTTGTATACAAGCATCTGCGAGTATGAACAGGGCGTTCGGCATCATGGCAGCACGTCCCAAAGCCTTTGCTTTAGCCAGCACATTCACATCATGCCACATTGCCATAATTGCCTCATTTTCCTCGTTCAAAGTACGAACAAGCGAATGGGAGCACGCATGAAGTCGCAGCCAGCATTTGATGCTTGCCCCTTTTGAGGCTTGACAGCCTAGCTGCATTGGATGTGTTTGTTTGCTTGCGGCTGAATCCGGCCTATTTGTCTGGGCTGGAGAGATTTGTGCTAAATATTATGTAAACGAACTTGATAACTTCAGACATGGCGGACTATTGCAACGCACAGACAGGCTTAAGGCTGAGTTTGACGCTAGACTCTACATCCCAAGTATGCGTGGAGCAGCGGAGGAGGATTCTCTGCTTGATTTTTGGTGGGCTGCCAGAGCCTGTGCTGTACTCGTACGCGTATCAGCAGCAGCTATCAAATATGAGACAGTCTAATGAAAAGAGGATGCATTTGGGCATTCACGCGTCAGGCTCGCATCTGAGGGACCATTTAGCGCGTGATGGATATGCAAGGTGCGTTGTAAGTGGTTTGGCCTGATTCGTATTGCAGCAGAGAATGCAACAGTGTAATTTCGGACAATGAGAATACCGAGCCAAGACACAGAGAGGGCAACTATTGAGAGAAAAAAAAGAAAGGAAACGCAAATAGAAGACGCCCCAGCGCCGTATTACAAGCCGGTTCATTGGATAGCGTTGGACGGGGCACATCATATGGGGACATTGCACCATGTGAGGGAGTACTCTGTGCCATGGGTTCCTCACCGAACCTCTGGGCTTGTCCAATGAAACCAAATGCCGTGAATTTTCGGACACCCATGTCCTGGAGCTGTCCGTCCAGCGTAATCTCGCGAGCAGCGCAGTATTACTCGTAGTCTCGGCGAGGTGCAGTTCCGACGGGAACGTTGTGACGTTGAATGAGGGGTTGGGCTGGCGACAAGCAGGCTTGTGCTTCGTACATGTACTCTGTCAGTAAAACCGGAGAGATGCTTGTCTACCTTATCTCTTTGGTATGGTACATACATGTATTGAGTGCTGATGGAAATGAGGGGAGAGGAGGGCTTAGCTGGATCCACGCGCTCGCACTCTGGCTCCGCAGCGGCAGAGCAAAATAAAGTGGAAAGCGAGAAAGGATCGAGATGATCGAGATGAGATGCGACGTGTCGCTGGGGGCATCTGCCGCGTCCAGCAATTTTACTGCTAGTTGTGAGGTTTGGATCGTCATAGAGTCGTGCTGTATTGGACTTGAGACGTTGGTTACGATCCTACATGTATTAGAGTAGTGCTAAATATGGACCGAGCCGTCTTCCCGTTGGCTGCGCTGCTCATGTCCCAGGTACTCGGTACGGATGAAGCTGAGGAATCCCAGGCCAGGCCATCATTCAGTATCCAGACTCTTCCGGATTCCAGAGGGCCAGAGAACAGAGCCGCAGCGGAGAGGGGATGCAGCGAACTCTCTGTCTGTCCCTATTCTTTTCCTTTCTTTTCTTTTCGTTTCTTTTTTTTTCTGTTCAGCTCGCTTATACTCTGCTTGTTTGCCATTGCTCGGGCTGTGGGATTTGGGGCGTGGGCGCTCAGGGGCGTGTACGCGCGCTGTAAAGTGTTTGTGTGGGGGATTCGATCCATCAGGTACAGGTACAGGGGACGCGAAAAGGCGGCGGCGTGTGGGCGCATGTACCGGTACACGAGCGTGGCAGATGTGACCATGCCGCTCGTGGCGTAGTGGCGACGGTGATTGGCGTAGGCGCTGCATCCGGCGAGCTATGAGGCAACAAGGCCATCTGAAAAAAGCAATCCAGGAACAGGCCAAGTACCGGTACTTGGAGCCCACTAGAGCAAGCAGAGCAGAGCAGAGGGAGCCGGCGATAACGGAAGTGGTGGAGCTGGGAGAGCTAGAAGCCCGCTAATGCAGGCATATCGGGGCCCAAAATCCACCAGCTGCCAACTCTACTGCGTACTCCCCCTCCATCACCATCCATCATATTCGTCTTCCCTACTTCGTTGGATGCTCTCTGGATTCCCGCGATGCGACGCGGTGCCACACGCCACTTTTTCAGCTCGCAGCCAACCGGATCAAAGACACCGAACCCTTTTAATGGAGCCTGCTTGGCGTCACAAGGTCGAGCCGCAGAAAAGCAGACAAGAAGAGAGGAAACAGAATCGCGAGGAAGTCAAAGGAAAGAAGGGAGATGCAGCCTGGTACAGAGCTGAAAACATGGGTTTGGTCTCCCCTGCTAGGGACACTGCGTGCGTGTGCAACTTTGCCTACAAGCATTCGTTCAGAACACCGCCACTAACCAGCCATCTCTCCTCAGGTGTCCGCAAGATTGACGAGCCCGGGTTAATCTCAAGGCCTTGACTTCTCTTAGCTCGTATGAAGCTGCAACACAGCATAGAAGTAGTATCCATTTCGTGGTATGTCTTGTGATGGTGAGCCCCGAGTTCTGCCATGTCTGGGAATTGGAGAGGAAATCGAAGAGATCGTCCGGGATGCAAGGGGAGCCATGTAATCCCCCAGCGTGGCTGGCCGGGCCGCCAAATTATAGCAGCATGGTTGTACCCATCGTTGAACCACTTAGCGAATGGCTTCAGTCAATTGGGCTTGGATGCTCGGACAAACAAATCGTCTCCTTGCAGCAGCCTCAAGCGCGGCCAAGTTTCGGTTGACTTTCAGCTACTTGAAGTGATGGCATATAGCACAATGCTCTTTTTTATGCATAGCTAATTGCATAGCCGTATCTATATTTATACCAATACACAACCGCCGCAAATCAGTTTCCAGCTATTAATACACCATCGTTGCGTCTACGTCAGGCCGATTTTACTCCTCAGTCGCTTTAAACGGGTCTGAAGTTGGTCTATTCTGCACTCAACGTTTTCTTTCTGTTCTTGTAACCAGATTTTTAAGCGTACCAAGTTTACGTTCTCAGCCCTCAACTCTGACAATCACTAACAGCCACTTACAGCTACCCCACTGACAACACCACAACGCACACACAAGACCCGGCCTCATCTGCAATCTCTCCATCATGACCCGAATGGTATGCTCAACACCACCGTCTCTCCTCTCAAAGCTTACCGCTAACAAGATTCTCGTCCACAGATGCGTGGCCTTGCCGTGCCCCGCATCGTCAGGGGTCCCGATGCTTGCCTCACTTGTCGCCGTCATGGCTTCAGATGCAACTGGGGACTACCCACGTGCGTCACATGTGATAAAAACGGATACGAATGTATCCAGCCCATAAGCACCATTGGCTATGAAGACTACATCCGCGATGACGATGCTGAGCAACCAACTGCCCAACCCGAATCTACAAGTAAGACCAAACGACGTAAGAATCGGACCAAGAAGAACAAGAAAAAGAGCAAAGCCGAGCCCAAGATAGAAGTCAAGACCCAGATCAAGACCAAGTCCCGCTTTGATGATGGTATTATTGGCTACAGGATGGACCTTACCCCGATATTCCAGACAAGGGACCCGTCGATTCCAATCCCGGAGAAAACTGCTACCCACCAATGCACCCGTCAGCCTGCACCTTTGGATGCTTCTGGGTCGGAATCTGGGGCTGAGTCTGGGGCTGGCACTGAATCTGCATCTGCGTCTGGCCCCGTGGCTGTGTCCGAGTCTACATCCGAGTCCGAGTCTTACTCTGCATCGGCATCGGCATCAGCATCTGCATCCACAACTGCATCCAATGCTTCGTCCGAATCTGCATTTGAATCCGAGTTTGTGACTCGCATAAAGAGGCACATGTACAAGTCTCAACAGCGCGAATTGGAGCACACCCACCGCTATGTCAAAAGATTCGACTCCACCTCCGCTAATGATGTCGATTATGATCATGACTATGCAGTGTATTACGACTATGATTACGACACTGATCCTGACGTTCTTCAAGATGAAGAAGACCTTGAATCCAACGATGGGCCTACCGATTCAAGCTTCGGGCCAGTCACTGCAGCCGCTTTAAAATCGCATCCTGATCTGTTCGACATCTACATGGTCAAGAATAGCTGGCATGGCCCCGGCGCACCTCCCCTGAAAACACGCATCGAGGACTACATCAGCTATATGAAAGAAAATCACCTGACGCCAAGAATACATTTGCCATTGACCTTGCTGGCTGCATGCGATTACACTGCAATTGATACTCTTTTTTACTATGAGAAGCGGCCGGCCAACTGCTGCGTCGCCGAAATCTCCGATATCAACCCTGTCAACCCCAAGCTGATTCGGCTGGGCTACGCTAACCCTTTGGCCTTGCAATTCCTCATTGCTCAGCGATCCAATCACCGTGAGGTGTCTTCCGCCATCTTACCCACGGGAGAGAGCGCTGAGCGCTTTTTGATTGATGCTATTGCCCAATTTGGTCCCAAGATTGACAGGTATCTGGCCGGTGGTGAACATGAAATGCCCTCCCTGTTTGTTGCAAGCACTGTTGTAGCTCTCGTCGAGGTTAGCCTTCCACTTCCTATTCTATTCGCATTCATTCTTCCTCTTCTCGCCTGTAAGTTAATTCTGCTAACTTTTTCACATAGAGGGCCCGACTCGACAAGCTCTCCCAAGCATACAATCACCCGACAGCAGCCAAGGCCATTTTGAACAATCTTCACCGTCTCAATCCAGAAGAAGTTTTCATCAACATGCCCGAATACCTGATTGAGTACTACATGCACACCGTCTCCTTTGCCTGCGTTGCCACCAATCCCATCACGGCTGCTGGGGTTCCATTCATCAGTGCACCGCAGCTATTATTTGTCGACAACTTGGCGGCCAAAGGTTACCTCGGTAAACTTTGCGGATCTTGGCTCGACATTTTGGCCACTATTCCACATATTTTTAGACTGGGAGCCATCTTGTACCGCCACAAACTTGGTACATCTGCGTTTCAAGATGCGCCTGACGAGTTTCTCAGTTTTGGCGGCATAGAAGACAGGCTCATGGTCTCTGCCCCTTGTGGAGAGGGAGAGCCCATCTACATCATTGACAAAATTGCCGTTCTATTCAAGATTGCTGCCTTATTATACCTCTGGTCTCTCTTGGATGAGCCTCTGCTCCGGGATGAAGACTTCGAGTGCCGGGATGAAGACGCTGGAATCCAAGATGAAGACCTTGAATGCGAGGATCAAAACGAATGGAGACAAAAGATGCACAAAGTGACTATGAAATCGATACGTCTGCAAGCAGAGCGCATGCTGCCGACTATTCCACTGGAGGACAACTTCAATCTCGCCCTATGCTGGCCCATGCTTATCATTGGATGCTTTACTAAAGACAAGCGTACAGAGGAATTCATCGAACAGCGCTTGATTGCCATAGCCAACCGATTTGGCGTTGGCAATCCGCTTGAGACTCTGTTCGTTTTAAAATACGTCTGGAATCTGCCTATGAACAAGCGTTCCCCCTGGATGATTTGGCAATATGTCCAGAACTCCAAGTGCCGGGAGTGCACCTGTCCAAAATGCATACCCTGTCTCTTTTGAACAAGGAGTTGGACAACTTTTGGATTCTTTTCTTCGTCTGTGCCTATTTCTTTGCCCCCCCCTTGGGCCGTGTGCCGAACTACTCACCCTACGAGTTTTATTCCTTTCTTGCCATCAGCATTGTTCAGGTGTTTCTGGTGATATACATATACATGGCATTCCCCTATCATCCTGAGGGTGCATTTGTTAGCGAAGCCGTCTGCATTTTTCTTTTTCTTTCTGTTGGCAATTACATCTTTTTCATTTCTGAGCTCTATTTTTTTTACCTTGAAACATCCCACCTTGTATACGCCACTGCTCTCCTTTTGGCCATCTTGTTTTACCTTGTACCAGAGGCATACAATCGATTTCTTGGATGGCTCTTTGGATGGCTCTTTTGATTGGAGAATTTAGCGGATTAGAGGATATCTTTAATGAAGGATTCATTTTATTGGTAGATTTGGGTTATTGGAGGATTCGGCTTATTGTGGGATTTGGGTAATTGGGGGATTTATTTCCTATGTATTTAGAGTGGCCCGGTTGTCTCTTGTCCCTAGATTGGATTACTTGGATAGAGTACAATTTATTGCATATTTAACGATACACTTTTGATACGTGGCATGGCCACTGATAGTGATGGTCTGGCGCAGTCTTGTAAAGAATCATCATGTCATTTCTCATTATTGAACTTATATACAGAGATGAGATGCTCTCAACCTCTAGAATTCTTCCTTCTCTGTTATATACATGAGACTGCGATTGGCTTTATGTACTTAGTTGCCGCCGAAAGGGCCGCCAGGGATAGCGACGGCGCAAGAGAAGGCGGAGAAGGGGCCGTTGACAATGGTCTCGGCGGTGTCTGACTGGTAAGCGGCGTAGGGGATATCGCAGGTGGCGGTGCTGAGAGACAGCATGAGTATTTTTGATGACGAAACAGAATAGAGGGATTATATTGTTAAACTTACTTGTACAGAACACAGGCGTGGCCGGCCTTGACCTTGATGGACTGGACAATGGGGCTGAAAAGTTGACAGCGTTAGTTTTCGAGTTTGAGTCAAAAGTAAGAAAGAGGAGCTTACAATCCAGTGACGGGGTTGCAGACGCCAAGAGCATCGTCAGTGCCGCTGATGTCGTGGGTGGAGCCCTGGAAGTTGGGCTCGGAGAAGAGAGTGGCCTGGTTCATTGTTGATTGTGATTGTTAGTTTATCTTTTTCATTACCTGTTTTCTTAATTGCGGTGGGGAGAGAGCACTCACCACGTTCTGAGCAGCGGCGACGCTGGCGAAGATGAGGGAGATGACGCTGAACTGCATGTTTGCGGTTGGTTGGAGAAGAGGAATTGGTTTGTTTTTCGTTTGTTGTTTGAGTAAAGAGATGGCTGTTGATCGACAAGAGATCTTCACAATTGATGGCGGGTGATTCTCAGTCTTTTATATGCATCTCATCAGGCTGCGCTCCCGACTTCCGAACCGCCTCTCCCCGGCATCAAGGGGAGATCCTTGCACAACGTCTAGCGTATGCGTATTAGTATATGCTTACATTCTGGGCATCCGGGCGAATTTTCCGATCCCCGTTCGTGAAATACTCGAGTAGGATAAACATGCCGACTTGCTTTGTGCCGAGTTAGGTTTTCTAGGATGGGAATACGAAGTGCAGAGTGGGATACTGTAGTTCATCTTACACCCTGATGCTGTGCCAGGATTCGATCGAAATAGGAAGGATGAAATAGAAATACGATGCGCGCGTTTCTTTGGTAAGGATTGCTTGGTTGCGCAGACTATATGATGTAATGCTTATGCGGGACTTTTTTCTTTTATGCAAAGGAGAAAATATAGGACATTGAGCTCCTAGCAAATCATATTGTTCTACATAAGATGTATAAACTTCCTGTGTGCTGATGATCATCGTACTATCGTCTCAAGCTAATAGCCAACTGCCGGATTGAATCGCGGCAAGGATGCGGGCTGATAGGCACCTACCGGAATAAGCTTGATTTGCTGTCCTGGGTGGGCTTTTAGTACAAATGCAGTGTACTATACTCTGACCTCCTTAATATAGCTTATTACGACTATACACGGACGGGCATTGCAACACTATGGGCTCTGGCAGTTCAATGATTAGTAGCCTATTGCTGGGCATGACAGCATTTTTCTGTGCAGTTTGTTTTTGTTGAGGCAGACGGGCCGATTGGGCTGAAAAGAATTGGAAGCCAATGAGGTGTTGAAAATAGAATCATATGCAGGAGAGGCACGGAATCACACCGGGGGATGTAAGACTGCTCAGCAGGATTCGGAATAATATAGACTGAAAGAGGGAGAAGGTGGGGAGACATTGCATCGAACTGGCTGGCTTCAGTTGATGATGTCTTGGCATCTTAGAGGGTACATTAACGCGCCATTTTGGGGAAGAAACTCGTCCGCGTCCTAAGGACACTCTGACAATTGAGGGGATAGTCAAAATCGAGGTCATAGGGAGTAGTACAGCTGGTTGAGCCAGTTGTCTTGACAAGTTTCCAACTACACACTAGAATACCCTCGGTATTCTGGCCTTCTGAACGTCTATATCAAAGAAAACCTCGATGGGACTATCCTCAATGGTGAGCCATGTTCGATCTCTGCTTTGTTAGAATCCGGAACGACGGAATACCTATTGGGTTGGGCTGTGAGAGCATCGACCCAAGTCATATCTTGCAGCAGGCTTCGTAGACGGACAAATAGAGAGTGAGCTTGGAATCAGGCAGCAGCGATGCCACGAGAATTGATGATATACCTGTACATGCACACTTCAAAGAGAAAAGTACTTGTTCCTGGATTATATATGGGGTATATAAGAAATATCAAGTCGACAAGCGTTGCAGATCACACCGACAATCCAGGGCGTTGGACGGGGCTATCCAACGTTGCTTTACCAGATTCATCTCCAGCCGCAGGAAAAAGTTGACAAGGATGGGCATTAAAGTAATACGAATCGAATGTGATGCCAATTCGACGTAGTATCCCGAGACAAATAGCATCCGAGAGATTTTCCACCTGTCAGGTTCTTTGTGCTTGCCACGGAGATGCTTTGCGAACGGTTCCCCCAGTCTTTTTTCTAGGCGGACATGTATTGTACACATGTATTATTATTATTATTATTATTAAATCATTGACCTGTCCGTAAACACTTGCCCTTTTGGCGAATTGATGGGGAGCTTGGATCGGGAGCGGGAGATGCGGAAGAGAATCGAGTTGCCCATCGGTTCTGCCAGTTGAATATGCGTGAGAGGCGCCAACATTAACAGGGGTTGCAACCTTCACTCACGCTTACCAAGAAGGAAATCCATGCGAAATAGCGAATACAGATCGTGACATTTTGTACCGTACCGTATCGTATCGTCCTAACGTATCTGCAGAGCGTAGAAGCTCTCTTCTTTTTCCATTTCTTTTTCTTCTTTTCTTCTCAGGCCCGCATTGCGTCGGCTAGCCTGCTTGGCTGGTATCCGCTATAGCAGCGGGTTCGCGTTCTGCCGTCCAAATTACAGGCGGTATGGCAATTTTTTCGAGCACTCGCTCACCGCCCGCCAAACTTTCTGCCCACCCTCTATAAAACTTCGCGCGCCGCTCGTTCTTTTGATTTTTTTTTTTTCTTTTCTTCTTTACGTCGACAATACTTCAGTATGTGCACCCCTACCTGCAGCGGCATCTTGCCATGATCCTTTCAGAGCCTCCGTCTAACCTTTCTTTTCTTTTACAGGAGAATCATTTCTATAGTATTTGTCTCTTGCTTTGGTTCCCAAAAGAGCCATCGAATCCACCCTGGTTGATGAATGTATATCCTCGACACCCAAGAGTGAATTTTTCCGGTCCTCTCGCCCTGTCCGCAAGGATGGCGGTAGTTGCCTCGTGCTTCTACTGTATAGAGAGTTGTTTCTCTTGATGATCTCGACCCTGTTCGTGGTCTTGCCTTCGGGCGCATGGGCAGGGTGGGTGTTGATGGACGTCTGACAGGCCTTTTCTTTTTTTCCTTTTCATTGCACATTGGGGCTTGCCCTGGATGCGAAGAAGATGGAGATACAGTCGCCATTGTGGTAACTGGTACTGGTGTTACGACAGATTGGAGTGGGGAGGTTTTGAAGGAAAAGAATCTTCAGAGGTTTGACTAGGACCGATATCACATCGCAGAATTTTTCATCACGGCACAATCAGAGACAGGTACCACGTCAAGAATTTCCACTAATATTCTCTGGTATGAATTCATAAGAGTTTGTTACTCTTGCCTTCCATTACATTTAATGACTAGAAGAATATCCACATATCCAACGCATTCGAAACTTTCGAGCTCTATAGCACGGCAATGGCGCCAATTGCAATTCCCGCGGCAGCCATCAACGATCCCCCGATGGTATGACCGGCATTGGCAGTTGAAGTCGAAGTCAACACCCCAGTTTCGTTATCCAGCACCCCATTGTAGTTAAATAACCGGTTAGTTCACTTATATATATCTATAGCAGTATATAACACTAAGTAATAATAGAAGCGATAGAAGTGATAGAGGCAGTAGAGGCAGTAGAGGCAGTAGAGGCAGTAGAGGCAGTAGAGGCAGT
>KQ479160.1:0-19943 GCA_000331835.2 Trichoderma hamatum GD12
GGGGGGGGGGGCATGGGACTGAATTTGAAAAACATACTGACCAGCAAGAACCTAGATACACAATCTTAAAGGCTATTCAAATACTGCACTGGGAGACCTTTCAGGATGTTTTCGTAACCCTCCTGTCATTTCAAGTCTCTGGCGTCATTCGATCTATGTGTTTCTAGAGCTATATACTCCATTGTGGTTCATAATAGCTTGAATATAAATTGTTTTGTCTTGTTGCCTTTTAGGGTTTTGGAGATAGAAGTGGCGGTAGGAATAGAAGCAATGGCAAGAATGGAAGTAGTAGCATGATGAAGAACACTAGCGGGATTGGAGGTTTATAATAAAAGCTATAAAGGCTATCAGGTCACGGAACGAAGAGCAGTTAACGACTTAATATGCTAGTGATATGTTCAGTATTGCTGCTATTATAATATCGATTGAATAATGACGCCGAGCCTGCCCAATTTTTTTCAACAGGTTCGCCCTTGGTAACACGATTTCTATGAATACCTTGACATTTCCTATAAACGCAATGATTTCATCCGCTTTTGCAAGGCACTCAGCATATGGTAAATTGGTTTCGGTAATTGTCGCTGATAAGTAACTTACGGCTCTAACGATGTTGGGAGCCGGAAGGCCAAGATCATGAACGTTGTGACCACACAGTAATGCTAATGCCTACTGAAATCGGATCGTAGTAGCAACATCGTTGAGTTCATGTTCAGCGCCGTGTGTAGGATCATCTGGCTGTATGCACGGTGGATCTGTTGTGGTATTGTTACTTCGGTTGTTTTTGTTTTAATTATACCGTAATATCGGCTGATACTAGAACTTTCGTGCTTAGAGTTCGGGAGGTTTAAACAACACAGTAGAGTAGCAGGCTGTTGAGATGTTGAGACAGTAGAGGCAGTAGCGGGAAGGGTAGGAATCGCGCGGTCAACATTGGAATTGATGTCTGATATAGCAAGCTGGGGAGTATACAACTGCTAATTTCACGATGAACCCACTCATATAAGCTGCAGCGTTCATTATTGCTATTCGAACCCTTTTGAATTACTTGTTTTTAATATCCTCATGTAGCCTACTATTATAACATGGACCAGGGACTCCCAAACTCCGTCCACCCCAATATTTGCGGACCGAAGTAATTATTACGTATGACTCGTTTCAATAAGCATAGTCTAAACCTCTAATCCAATATCGCCTTTTAATTGTTCAGTCTCCTGATTGAGTTGTTCAAAGAATACCTCGATTGCATGGTTAGCTTGTGAGACGACTGGAGATTCGTCTGGCTGTTGTTCGATGCGCAATACTTTCTCTCGCAGGCCATGCAACGTCTCGTCTCGATTTTTTCTCTTCTTTTCACGCTCAGCTAGCCACATCTCCCGCCCAGCAAGGTATTTGGCGCTATGTCCAAGTCCCGCGCTTTCTGGTGAAAGGCCGCTACATGAGCGATCAAGAGGGGCTGCCGAAAAGAAGAGGACTCTTCCGGCATCATCGTGTTGGAACTCGCGCCGTATCGTCTCAGGCAAGGTTTCATTGAGGCTATCCGGTAACGTATAAACTTCAGGGGGCCGTGGCGGATTGTACATGTTAGCATGTGCCTGAACGGCGCCAGGCGTACCTATTCCTGGTGGTCTGGGCACTGTGGCAGCATGGCCTTGCATGTAACCCGTCGGCCGAGAATTTGGCATTTGCTGATGGTGCATAGGAATAACCGGTGATTGAGCGAAGCCTGGATTATAATTTTGCATATATGCAGGCTGAGGCTGAGGCTGAGGCTGAGTCTGAGGCTGAGGCTGAGTCTGAGGCTGAGGCTGAGGATGAGGCTGAGGCTGATACTGGTACTGCATTGATCGCATTGACATATGTGAAGGGGGAGTCTGTTGCGGTGGATGGGGAATAGGTACAGGCGTTTGCGGTATATTTGATCCGGCAGTCGGAGTAACTGGCTGGAAATGTTGTGGCAGATGCCCGTAATACTGGTTCGGAGCTGGTACTGCGCCAATCATGGAGTAAGGGATAGCTCCATTTCTCGCTGCCTCACTTGTAGCATCTTTAGCCCCGGGATTTATTGGGAGGCGTTGAGCTGGTTCTGTAGGAATCTTGGAAATGACAGGCATTGCAGGCAACATCATATCTGGAGGCGGTGTTTCCTAGAACGAGCGAAACCACGTTAGTCATGGCATAGTGTGCCATCTTGCAATGTTGAAACTTACATTCGGGCCTGGTGGTCGACGATGGACGGCGCCAATTATAGGTGGAGCATTTGGGCTTCCCCATGTTGGTCGCGGAAGGTCATCTGTTTCCTTTGCATCGTCGCGCAGGAGGTGCTTGATTGGGCTGGGTATCTTTTTCATCTGGTGGGGAATATCGAACAAATCCATCTCATAGTCTTTATCTCGTACTTCATCTGGAACACAGCTCGCCCATGTTTTGATTTTGTTGAAGAGGAATTTTTCCTCGTTATATCGAGACTCGCAGACGTAAACGTCTTTGTCTGGAGAGAGCCCTCGGGGACGGCCTTTGTTAAACCTCGTGACAAACATAACGTAGCAGCGGTCAATGACATCTGCAATCGAATGGTCGCGATATTGGCCCGTCTTCACCACTTCGCGCTCGTAAAAGTGTTTTTCGTATCGATGCACTGTTTGCTCCGGTCTGTAGTACCAACACGCATTTATCCACTTCTGGCCTTCGCGATCCTGCCATGTGCGGAATATTTGAGCAACAATTGGCTTTGCCAAGTCATTGGGGTTGCGAATGTGTACCCAGTCGCCTTTTCGTAATCATAAAGTAAGCCAAAGGTGCCAAGGCGTGAAGAAAGAGAGAGCACACAACGAAGGAATGGCACTTACCAACTTTCCAGGCTTCTCCGCCATAGTCAATGCTTCCTAGAGGAAGTCTGCCGTCCTCGTCTCGGAAATCATCATCTGGTTTCAACTTTTCCTGTTCTGCCAATACCCGAGCTTGCTGCTGTAGACTCACGGCAGCCTCGAATACTTTGCTGTCGTCTTCGTTATAAAGCTTTGCATTCTCAAACATCAGCTCCAGGTCTGATAGCGCCTGGTCAACCGTTTGATACTTCTTTCGCTTCGCCTTCGTCTTGATGCTGTCCAACGCCATGGGATTTGCGATTATTTGGTAGTAATCTGGGACTACCATCTTATCTGGCAGCCTCTCGAATGGTGCAACAAGAGAATTCCCATCTTTATCCTTGACTTTCCTAAGGTCTTTGAGGATCGAAAAGATTCTGGCTTCCGTCGGGGTCAAAACCATCGGTGGCCGGCGGCTCTTTTGTTGGAAACTCGAGTCTTTATCAGTGCTGCGGTCGCCTCGACGGGATCGCCTTCTGCCTCCCCCTCCATAGTCTTCATCGTCAGAGTCTTCGTCGGTATCCTCATCTTCCTCGTCGTCGTCATCGTCGTCGTCGTCGTCGTCATCTTGATTACCCATGCGTCTCTCGGCTCGTCTCGGTCTTTCGTCTTCTTCGTCCTCAATCTCGGATTCTAGCGACGGTGATGATTCGACAGGAGGTAGCTCTCCCAAATCTGGCAAACGCGCATCGCCTTCTGCAATATCACCACTTTCGACTAGTTTTTGGAGTTCTGCTTTAAAGATTTCTCGTAGTCGTTCAGCGGCGCCGAAAATAGGCGCCGAGGGGCGATTGTAAACCTGAGCATTATGGCATATTTGGGCGACGTCTCTGACAAACTCGGGGAAGGCAGAATACTGCTTTTTTTGTATTTTACTCTAACTTTATGTTAATAATCTCGCTGTTGCGCAATTGGCTAGCCATAAAACATACCCGTATGGTACTGAAAGCAATAGGTTCGGCAATGATATCGAAATAATCGGGAAGGAGGCGTCTGTTGGGGATACGCTGGAACCCGGCTGCGAGCTCTTCACCACTGGATAATGTTAAAATGGAGGCGCGTATCTCGCATTGCTTATGGGGCAACTCACCCTTCTTCGACGCTACATAGATATTTCGAAAGATCAAAGATGAGCTGAAATAAATCGTGAGGCTCATCTTGAGCCGAGTTGTCTTCCATATCTACGCTAGATTCATTGGGGCTCTCTTTCATGTCGACATCGCCATCGACGGCCTCTTTGGCGTGCTCCTGGTCCATCTCAAGCTACGATTTGTCTGTGGATAGGGCCTGAAAAAGATTTTTGGATGAGTGGCACGGGATTATCTTGATTGCAGCAATGGTCTCCTCCACCGACGCCCCATGTGTTTTTTTTTTAATCGCAGAATTCGCGACGACCTGAGATGGTCTCGCGAAGCATCAATACAGTACATGGCGATACCCGGAACAAAGTTCTTCCCGCTCGTGTTTGCCGCTAACTAATTATGGAAATGCCTTCAGAAGCGCCTTGACAGTTTCACAGTCTTGACACAAGCTGTTGTTTTTGAGAACTAACCTAGCAACCGAGGTAGGTAGATGCCAATATTCAGCACAGCAGGGCGCCTCAGCTGTCTAAATTCCTACAGCAACAAATGAATATCAGCTGAATCATCTATATGTCAGTATCGTGATTTACTGACAAACCAGTGCTCAATTGATGCTCTGAGGGGTCAAGACGGAGAGGCACACTGGTTACTTGTAGGCAAATGCGGTCATTCATAGGTGAAATGCTACGTTGAAGCTGCTCCACAGCAGTGCAAGGTAGCGCCCAAGGCTGATACGTTAGTGCTACTCCATGCCGGAGCTACTGTGGCTATGACGCTCCGACGCGTATTAGATTTTTTTCCCGCTTGCGTCTGCGTGCTGCATCTGGTCACTGAAACGCACTGTGTGAACAAGAGTGGCTCATACCGTCCGCGAGGTACCCACCATGTCCGTTCCTTGCATTATATTTCCGATGGCCTGTCCGAAACCCCCCCTGACCCAATCCGTCCGGTGGAATCGCAGCTAAAATTTTGGCGGCCAAAGGGGCAGGGCAAGGGAATGCTCGAGACGCGAAAGACTAACGGTCCTTAATGCTACGGCATCTGGCACAGCGGACTCCGCATCGTGTCAAATCCTAAGATTGTGCTCTGGCGCTCGATTCTGGCTTCCGCCGCTCCCGTAGCATGGCTGTGTGGTAATAATAGCAGCTGTACGAGGTACCTCTGATTGGCCGCAGCCTGCACCCGCATGCATGTACTCCATGCTCCGCAACTAGGCCTAACTCAAGCTGTTTGCCATCCAGTGTGTGTCCCCCTTTCCTAGCATCCCCACTTCATTTTTCCAGCATTGATACACTCGATACCTCCGTACTCCGTGCAAGTGTAAAGGGGGAGGGCGCCCCCCCTTAACGGTAGCTCTGTGTGCTTTCACGTGATCTCCCGTCACTTTTGTTGAAGTTTCCTGTTTCCCACCAGCTTGCTTGTCCCTTGGCAGTCTTTCTTTCTGACGCTGATCTTTCTTGTCTCTTCATAGTGTCCTTACGTCTCTCGTTTTCTGTCTAGTTGTTGCTGTGATTTTTTTTTTCTATTCTCACAAGTGCTTCTCATGCACATCACGTCCGTTGCTTATTGAAACAAAAGTGTCCACTCTTGAATTGCAGTCAAGCGTTTCTCCTCACTAGGTCACACTGCTAGGCCTCTGTTCGTGCGAGCTCCCGCTAGCTGTCCCATTTACATTCCATCACTCGTTTTATTCTGTTTGCAACACAGCCCAATTCATGATCCCCAACATCTAGGTAAGGACCATCACTTGCATTATCCTGCAGTCATAGCAGATCATTAATCTCAAGCTGTGTCTGCAGGTAACATTCGCTCAAGATGTCGGGGTATCCGGCCGGTCATCATGACCAATACGACCAAAACAACCAAACCGATTCATACTACCAGGATGACCAGTACTATGATAACAATTACGACGCCCACGGAGGGCACGGTGGCCACCAAGGACAAGGAGATGGCTACTATGATGAATCGTATGACTTTCCGAACGCGACATTTCTGATCAAAGGGTGAAGCTGACTGTGAAGCAGAGGATACTACAATGCAGACCCCAATAATCCCTACCATCACGATGGTGGATATTACGAGGGCGACGACCAGTATCATGATGATTACCAGAACCATGGAGGCTATTATGACCAAAATTACAACCAAGGAGCCCGCCACGGATCTGAAGAAGACTCTGAGACTTTCAGCGATTTTACAATGAGATCGGATATGGCCAGGGCTGCTGAAATGGACTATTATGGTCGCGGAGATGAGCGATACAACAGCTATGACGACCCTCAGGGCGGCAACCGGGGATACAGGCCTCCATCCTCCCAGGTTTCTTACGGAGGTAACAGGTCATCAGGAGCATCAACACCCAACTACGGTATGGATTATGGCAATGTTTTGCCCGCTGGACAGCGCTCGCGCGAACCGTATCCAGCTTGGACTTCTGATGCCCAAATCCCTCTCTCCAAAGAGGAAATTGAGGATATTTTCCTTGACCTCACGTCCAAGTTCGGTTTCCAGAGAGACAGCATGCGTAACATGTATGATCATTTTATGACACTGCTGGACTCTAGAGCCTCGCGGATGACGCCCAATCAAGCCCTTCTCTCACTACACGCCGATTACATCGGAGGCGATAATGCCAATTATCGCAAGTGGTATTTTGCGGCCCATCTTGATCTCGATGATTCGGTTGGATTTGCCAATCGATCCAAGGGATTGAAGCGTAAAGCCAAGAACAAGAAGAAGAAGCAGGATGACCCGGCAAACGAAGCGGAAACGCTGCAGGACCTTGAGGGTGACGATAGTCTTGAGGCTGCAGAGTACCGCTGGAAGACCCGGATGAATCGCATGTCCCAGCACGACCGAGTTCGTCAGATTGCCCTTTATTTACTTTGCTGGGGAGAGGCAAACCAAGTTCGATTCATGCCTGAATTACTCTGCTTCATCTTCAAGTGCGCGCATGATTACTTGAACTCTCCTGCATGCCAGGCACTAGTTGAGCCGGTTGACGAATTCACATTCCTCAACAACGTCATTACTCCCCTCTACCAGTATTGTCGAGACCAAGGTTACGAAATTCTTGACGGCGTTTATGTCAGACGAGAGCGAGACCACAAGAATATTATTGGTTACGATGACTGCAACCAGCTATTCTGGTACCCCGAAGGCATAGAGCGCATTGTTCTGCAAGACAAGAGCAAGTTGGTTGATGTTCCTCCCGCCGAACGTTATCTTAAATTAAAGGATGTCAACTGGAAGAAATGTTTCTTCAAGACATACAGAGAATCACGTTCTTGGTTCCATCTTCTGACCAACTTCAATCGTATTTGGATTATCCATCTTACAATGTTCTGGTTCTATACCTCTCACAACGCTCCCACGCTTTTGGTTAAGGACTACGAGCAACAAGTCAACCAGTCTCCCTCCGCAGCTAAGCAATTCTCCATTGTCGGTTTCGGAGGTGCTATCGCCTCTCTGATCCAGGTTCTTGCAACTTTAGCGGAATGGGCCTATGTCCCAAGAAGATGGGCCGGCGCGCAACATCTGACCAAAAGACTCTTTTTCCTTCTTTTTGTTCTCGTCCTCAATGTTGCCCCTGGTGTCAAAGTTTTCATGTTTCCCGCCAAGGATGAAAATTCTGCAATCGACCACGCTCTCGGCATTGTGCATTTCATCATTGCTGTCATCAGTTTCCTCTTTTTCGCCGTTATGCCTCTGGGAGGCTTGTTTGGCAGCTACTTGCTAACCAACTCTCGACGATACGTAGCTAGTCAGACATTTACTGCTGCCTGGCCCACATTGGCGTTTAATGATATGGCGGTCTCATATTTCTTATGGCTCGTGGTATTCGGAGTCAAGTTTGGAGAGTCATATGTATTTTTGGCCCTATCATTCAAGGATCCGGTTCGATATCTTTCGATTATGCACTTGGAATGCCAGGGTGACCAGCTTTTTAAAGACATTCTATGCAAGAACCAGCCGAAAATTACTCTGGGTCTCATGATGTTCACTGACTTGATTTTCTTCTTCCTGGATACATATCTGT
This sequence comes from Trichoderma hamatum GD12, assembly GCA_000331835.2. Lineage (NCBI taxonomy): Eukaryota > Fungi > Ascomycota > Sordariomycetes > Hypocreales > Hypocreaceae > Trichoderma > Trichoderma hamatum. The sequence continues at coordinate 7,989 of KQ479160.1, forward strand.
TCTACGTCTTGGTCAACGCACTCTTCTCCATCGCACGATCGTTCTACATCGGTTCGTCGATCTGGACTCCTTGGAGAAACATTTTCTCTCGTCTGCCGAAGCGTATTTACTCAAAGGTCTTGGCAACGACTGACATGGAAATCAAATATAAACCCAAGGTCCTGATTTCTCAGGTTTGGAATGCTATTGTTATTTCCATGTACAGAGAACATCTTCTCGCTATCGATCACGTACAGAAGCTACTGTATCATCAGGTTCCATCAGAACAGGAAGGCAAGAGAACATTGCGAGCTCCCACCTTCTTTGTTTCCCAAGAAGATCACTCTTTCAAGACAGAGTTCTTTCCTAGCAACAGCGAAGCAGAACGTCGAATTTCTTTCTTTGCCCAGTCTCTGTCTACACCCATTCCCGAGCCGCTGCCTGTGGACAACATGCCAACATTCACTGTTATGATTCCTCATTACGGAGAGAAGATCCTTCTTTCTCTGCGAGAAATTATTCGTGAGGATGAGCCATATTCTAGAGTGACGCTTTTGGAATATCTTAAGCAACTTCATCCACATGAATGGGACTGCTTCGTTAAAGACACTAAGATCTTGGCTGATGAGACCTCTCAAATGAGCGGCGAGGAGGAAAAGAATGAGAAAGACACGGTGAAGAGCAAAATCGACGACCTTCCATTCTACTGTATCGGATTCAAGTCTTCTGCTCCCGAATACACCCTTCGAACACGAATCTGGGCTTCGCTACGCTTCCAAACTCTGTACAGAACAATCTCTGGTTTCATGAACTATAGCCGAGCTATCAAGCTATTGTACAGAGTCGAAAATCCCGAAGTCGTCCAGATGTTTGGCGGTAACACTGATAAGCTTGAGCGAGAGCTTGAGCGTATGGCCCGCCGTAAATTCAGAATTTGTGTGGCCATGCAGCGTTATTCCAAGTTCAAGAAAGAAGAAATGGAGAATGCCGAGTTTCTGCTTCGCGCTTACCCCGACTTGCAAATCGCCTATCTGGATGAAGAGCCACCCGTTGCTGAGGGTGAAGAACCTCGACTGTATTCTGCCCTTATTGACGGCCACTCGGAAATCATGGAAAATGGCATGCGACGCCCCAAGTTCCGTATTCAACTTTCTGGTAACCCTATTCTTGGTGATGGAAAATCCGACAACCAAAACCACTCCCTGATTTTCTACCGTGGTGAATATATCCAGCTTATCGATGCCAACCAAGACAACTACTTGGAAGAATGCCTGAAGATCCGAAGCGTGCTCGCTGAGTTCGAGGAGATGAAGACGGAAAATGTATCCCCATATACCCCTGGTGTTAAGAATAACTCTCCTGCTCCCGTTGCTATTCTTGGTGCGCGAGAGTACATTTTCTCAGAAAATATTGGTATTCTTGGTGACGTTGCTGCTGGAAAGGAACAAACATTCGGTACTCTCTTCGCGCGTACTATGGCTCAAATCGGAGGCAAGCTTCACTATGGTCATCCTGATTTCCTCAATGGTATTTTCATGACAACTCGCGGCGGTGTTTCCAAGGCTCAAAAGGGTTTGCACTTGAACGAAGATATTTTCGCTGGTATGAATGCCATGTTACGTGGTGGTCGAATCAAGCACTGTGAATATTATCAATGCGGTAAGGGTCGTGATCTTGGTTTTGGCTCTATTTTGAACTTTACTACCAAAATCGGTACCGGTATGGGCGAACAGCTTCTTTCTCGAGAGTACCATTACCTGGGAACTCAACTTCCGTTGGATCGATTCCTGTCATTCTATTATGCTCACGCCGGCTTTCACGTCAACAACATGTTTATTATGCTGTCTATCCAAATGTTTATGATCTCGCTGATGAACATCGGAGCTCTGCGACATGAGACGGTCAAATGCAAGTACAACCGACAAGTGCCCATCACTGATCCTTTGTTCCCTACTGGTTGCCAAAACACGGACGCATTGATGGATTGGGTTCAACGTTGTGTTTTCTCAATTTTCTTCGTCTTCTTCTTGTCATTCGTTCCTCTTATTGTGCAGGAACTGACTGAGCGTGGTATCTGGAGAGCTCTTAGTCGATTCTTGAAACAATTCTTCTCACTTTCACCGTTCTTTGAAATTTTCGTCACTCAGATTTACGCGAACTCTGTGCAACAGAACATTTCGTTTGGCGGTGCGCGATACATCGGAACAGGTCGTGGTTTCGCCACAGCGCGCATTCCATTTGGTGTTTTGTATTCTCGATTTGCTGCGCCGTCAATCTATTTCGGTGCGAGGTTGTTGATGATGCTTCTATTCGCCACTGTCACCGCTTGGCAGCCTGCACTCGCATACTTCTGGATTACCTTGTTTGGATTGGTTATCTCGCCCTTCCTGTACAATCCCCATCAGTTTGCATGGACCGACTTCTTCATCGACTATCGTGACTACCTTCGCTGGCTGTCGCGTGGCAACTCGCGATCGCATGCTTCTTCGTGGATTGCGTTTTGCCGGCTGTCTCGTATACGAGTTACTGGTTACAAGCGTAAGAATTTGGGTGACAAATCCGCTAAAATGTCAGGCGATGTTCCTAGAGCAGCCATTGCCAATATTTTCTTCACCGAAATATTTACGCCGCTCTTGCTCGCCGTCGTAACGGTCATCCCTTACTTGTTCATCAACGCGCAAACTGGTGTCCTGGCGGACAAGCAGACTGTTGCCAAGGGTTCAAACCCGCCAAAGATTCAGCCTACAGCCTCTCTCGTCCGTATTCTGATTGTTGCTTTTGGTCCCGTGGCCATCAATGCTGGCGTGTTGCTGGTTATGTTTGCTATGGCATGTTTCATGGGTCCTCTCTTAAGTATGTGCTGCAAAAAATTCGGTAGCGTCTTGGCTGCTATTGCACACGCTTTGGCCGTCATCTTCATGTTGGTTTTCTTCGAGGTACTGTTCTTGCTTGAAGGATTCAACTTTGCCCGTACAATGGCCGGTATGGTTGCGGTAGTATCACTCCAGCGATTCCTGTTTAAACTGATTGTCTCGTTGACTCTGACGCGAGAGTTTAAAACCGATCAGTCTAACATTGCTTTCTGGACTGGAAAATGGTACTCTATGGGCTGGCACTCCGTCTCACAGCCTGCTCGTGAATTCCTTTGCAAAATTACGGAACTTAGCATGTTTGCAGCTGATTTCATTCTCGGACACTGGCTGCTGATGTTCATGCTTCCGGTCATTCTCATTCCTCGCGTTGACACACTGCACTCAATGATGCTCTTCTGGCTTTTGCCCAGGTAAGTAACTGAATCAATGAAATCAAGCAATCACACAGTACTAACATTCTTTGTAGTCAACAAATCCGCCCTCCGATTTACTCTCTGAAGCAGTCAAAACTCCGACGGCGTCGTGTCATCCGCTTTGCTATCCTCTATTTCGTTCTCGCTGTTGTTATGATTGCCCTGATTGTTGGACCAGTTTATGGTGGCAAGGCAGTTCCGGCCTCATTGAACAACCAACTGTCTGATATTGCAGGCTTCCGATTGTTGCAACCAAACAACCAAAACAATGATAACACGAACGGAACCCAGCAAACTGGTACAGGCGCGTCAAACTATTCCGGCGCTGGCAGAAAGACGACGACCTCAGGCGCAGGTGCTGAATTCACTGGCAAGATCAAACTGTTTTAATCACATAGGTATACATTTTATTTAACTTAATGGCCCGTTCATTATGGAGCAAGTCTTTCTAGCTCTCGAATATCTATTGTTACACCTATAGTTGCTTGATCTTTAAAGGATAGGTAGTATATGCTTGCTCTTCATTCATTGAGCAATGGCCCTTTATGAATTATCATAGTATTTTTTTTTATATCTATTCTATAACGATGTTTGCCTAAATAGACTTTGTTTTCTTAAAAGATATCTGCCTTAAATGTCGTAAACATATTGCATTTACACGTGCGTAAGGCCTGGGATGAGACACTTAATACATGCATGCGAATAGTCCCTTTATAACTCGTCCTTTGTATGCGTCTCATCGCTTTCCAATCTCCGACTTTTAGTGTTTTTGTCCTCTGTCCCGACATCAGCTGTCCTTTCCCCATCTTCAGAAAGCCCCTCTCTGCCAGGAGTCCCTGCTGCCTCCCCTTTGTAGGTCTGGTGCAATGCTGCAATATCTTCATCATAAGTAACCCACTCTGGAATCTGCCTTCTTGCTCGATCAAGCTTGGGCTCCTTCGTAAGCGGATTATTGCATAGGTCAATGGTGCGAGCTTCGCTGAGGCTTTCGTCGCTACACCATGTCTCGCACCAAAGCCACTCTTGAGGCAAGCTATGGATGGGGATATTGAACTGCATATGGTTCGGCAAGTCTTGATCCAGATTGGCCAGGCTGTTGGGATCCGCAGAAAGAGTGTGGTACTGTTGTCGAAGACGGTCGCCGGCGGCTAGCTCTCGGAAGCGTCGCAGGTCGACAACATAGAGGGCGGAAATGTGGTAAGGACGGCCACGAAGGTAGTTTGCCCAGTATCCCTGTTTCCAAAACCGGAATCCCTCCATTTCAACGCGAGAATCACACATGGGCGTAAATCCATACGGGGCTCCTTCTAGATCGAGATTCATCAGGCTGATCATGTCCGTGCGGACGACTTGATCGGCATCGACAAATATGACCTTGTCTAGAGACAGTGGGAAGAGGACATCTAAAAATAGAATCTTGTAGCCCCAGATTTCTCGCTGCTTCTCCTTCTGCTGCCGTAGCCAGTGGGGCCACTTATACGAGATCATTTCATATTTGAAGCCGTACTCCTTTGCCATATGCGGTATGAATTCTTTGAAGGAGGGAGAAAGGAATTGTTCGATGAACCAGAATTTGACGGTGTGATTTGTATGGCGCATAACCGAGGCTATCATGATGTTCAACATGCGTTCGTAGAGGTGGCCACTGGCCACAGAGAAGATGTTAATCTCTGCGTGTTCTTGTTCAGAGAGCGACTTCTTCTTGGATTTTCCGCCAAAGAGACCTTCCGCCAGCTTAATACCCTTAGAGATGATATTGTTTTCCTGAGCATCCTTTTCTTGGAGGATATCCTCTGCTTCCATGCCCTTTCGCCTTTGGAGACGTGGGTACAATGTCACGCCTTGGAAATCAATCAATGCGAGCTCAGTACCGTTATCGCCAGAGACAGGATTCCACCCCTGCGCGCCAATGCTCTCAATCTCATATATCTCGGTACTGCGGCCTTCCTTCAATCGGATAGAATAAACTCCAGGATTTGCCTTGAACTGGAAAAAGCCGATATTTGCCATGACGATGGTATCTGTGATCAGGGGGTCTTTCTCGGTAGCGAGAATCAGCTGGGCTCCTCGTGGTGCTGATCCTTTGCCTTCTCTAGAATGTCCTTCAATAAGGATGTGCTTCAACTCATATGTAGCATGGACGTCGGTCTTCACAGCGCTTAATTTTATGTTGTCGAGATCGTGAACTGAAACAAGAGGTGCTACAAGCCATGCAGGTGGAACATCAACAGCAGTTGTCAACAAAGCCTCAGAGGGCAGGCCATTAAAGGTAGCCTGCAGTCCTTGAACCTCGCCTTCATCATTGAAGGTCGGTTGCGACTTCAAGACATACCGGAAAAAGCGCTTGACCGGAAGCTCCTCAATTTTTTCCGGAGGGTTGATGAAAAGCTTCAAGTGTACTCCCTCTAGCTCAGACAATACTTTCAAAATAGGAGCCCATCTTTGACCTTGCTCACTAACTGGGTTTATGAGCCCAACTATGTGAACACTCGCGGTTTCCGGGTCACCCTTTTCAATTGCATGTGTTGAGGGCCATTTGTCGTAAAGGCTGCTTCGGGCAGATGTTGCTGATTCAAAAATTCCTTCGGGTAAATCGGAAATTGTAGATAGGGCTGCGACGGACGTTATTTTAGCTGCGTCTATGGGAGTGGAGAGTTTATCCCCCAAGCCAAGTTCTTCAACTGCTTTATAAACGGGGAGTATGCGCCTCGCCTGCTCAACTTCCAAAAATTGTTGAAAGTCATCGACATCGAACTCGGAGTCCTCCGAGATAGGCCCAATCATTCTACCGTTCAACATAATCATCTGGGATCCCAAAGGCATTTGGGAGGCTCTCAAGAACCGCTCCAAAGCCTCAAAATAACCACTTTTGGTTGCATCTTCAGCTGGTGTTTGTATCAAATCGGTAAGTTTGCTGATGTCCTGAATATCGCCCAGTAATCCCTGGTTCGCCAGGAGTGCAGCATTTATCGAGGCAGCCCCATCAGATGACACAGGATTGTGAATGATTTCTACTCTGGCACCTGGGTTGCGGCGTTTGAACTCCAGAGCAGAGAGAACTAGGCCTTTGCCACTTGCGGTTGTCAGATCAGCAACGACAGTTACTGCCGACCAATCTTCCTTTGGTGACTCTGCAACAAACTCGAGGACGGGAATATTGCTGAATAGGTCTGCATGTTCAATATAAATCTTGTTTATATTAAGCACAGTGAGGCTTTTCCCTTCGTCATCGGGTGTTATATAATCATTTCTCCTGGAAATTGCCTTGCTGAGAAAAATCCCAGGGGCCCAGTCGTCATCAGTAAGCATTCCAAGATAGACTCCCTTTTGGACTACTCGAAGGTCTTCGCCGATTTGCATTCCCAACTCCTGAATCCAATTTTCATCGCGAAGAATTGAGAGGCCATTGAAAAACACTGGTCGAATCGGCGTGTCCACCTTTAGTCGCTTGATCCATTGCTGAGCGAACCCGAGCTGTTGCTCATAGGTGTCTGCTTCAAGAACTTCAGCAAGATTCAGTTTGTCTGAGTCCGCAAGAGGTGCATGGCCCCTGATTATTCCCGCAAAGAGTTCTTCGTTGGTCAATTTAGGGGCTTCTTCGAGCTGCGCCAGATAAGAAAAAAGGCCGTTGATACCATAATTCTCGAAAAGGTGGTAGACTATCTTGGCTTTAATAATCGCCTCAGGAGTTGAAATGAGAGGAACAAGGCCAAATCTGATAGAGATGCCCCGGGATATAAAGGAAACCAATTGCATAATGTATGAAACATCTTCTGGGTTCGAGAAATCGACAGGTGCAATGAGAGTAAAGATATTTTTTCCAATGGGTGGCAGTTGACCAGGATATGACGGTTGCAGCAGCTGAAGATTTTAGCACTGAGATTTCCTGAGCAGCTTTGCCCCCTATTTTGGTATGACTTACTGATGTTAAACTCTTTGGGTACTCCTCATAAATGTCGTCTTTTTCGATATCGTTTAACCAAATGATAACTCGCCCATCTTCAAGTCGATCAGTCCAATCGTATCTCAGTGCCTCAGCGCCTCCCTTCGCAGTGGAAACATCTTGATGGCCGAGAATAGATACTGCTTGCTTTCCATTCAGTCCAAGAGCACGAAAGCCATCGATCAGTTTTCGTTCTTGGCGCAGTCTCTGAATAAGCGCGAACGGCTCAATCTGACGCTCAATCAACTGAACACCATTTAGCAATAGCAAATTTAAACCATCCGGCACTCCTTGCAAGCTATTCAGTTTAAATTCCTTTTCGAATCGTGTAGAAACATTGTGGGCGACAATTGAAGTTAGAAACTTGGGTAGATCTTGGGTCAACTTTATTAGCGTCTCTAACGGGTCATCACTTTGCAATATGAAGGATGTCGCTTTCAATCCAAGCGATGAGAGATCTGATGCTGCCAAAGGCTTGATGTCAGCCACATCTTCAGTGTCGTCAAGACCGGCACCGGTGCCACTATTCTCATGGTGAGGTTCTTCGTCTTGCAGTCGATCATCGATGACGATATAATCCGTCCTCTTCAATGCCAGCTCAACACCATAACCACTCATTGGCAGAGTTGCTGCGGGCGTTGTATCAATACGGCGATATCTAATTCGATAACTCAGAGAGCTTTCTACTGCGGCCTTTGTGAGAGCTTTATGGAATGCTCCAAACGACTTCGAAGTTGGATCAGCATAGAGGATGGCCTCTCTGCCCGCACCAAATACTCGATCGAATGGCAAATGCTTGGGTTGCCTATACACGACATCAGAATTTGTGAGGCATTCAAAGCGAGACATACATACAAGGAGAGCAAACCATCTCTCTTGACTTGATCTAGTTCAGGTGTGCAATACTGCTTCCCATCTAATAGCACCCAATTGAGGCAATCCGATTCAGCTGGGGCGTCAACAGTAGGGGAAACAGCCGTGGCATAGTATTGGTAATGAGCTTCTACCCGAGGCGCTGCAGATCGTAAAGACAATGCCAGTTTGAATGTAGACAAACCCTCGGCACTGGACAGGCAGCCATCTTCTTGCAAGACGTCAAGGAATTTCTCATATAAAGCCGCATCCGTTGATGCAGAGGCAAAATACCCGGTAGCAATTCGGTCCAAGAGCGGAAAATAGGATGATGAATTTTCTGCTGCTGCGGTTTCTCTGCCAGTGTAGTTTAGTACTTGTCTTACGGAGGAAGGGCTTTGGATAAATAAGTACAAGAGTTCGAGCAAGTATGGGCCAGCAGGGAAAGCTGCGTTCATGCCCACATTCACAGAGGGAGCGCTATGGGCCTGCAGAGCAAGCATGGATCCGACTATTAAGTTCCATGGTCGCCAACGATGTCGTGTCATGATAGGTGAGGACACGCAGAGTATATATGGAGGCGCTGAATGCCAAATTAAGTCCCTCACTTTAGAGTGTCAAGCACCATTGACTGATGATGCACGCGAACAGCTTGGGGCTGCAGAATAACTACGTTTGGATGATGCTTTTCCTCGAAGGTGCGATTATAAGAAAGTCGGTGGTGTAATCTACTATTGAGAGCTGTCCAAAACCGTACAGCTAAACATAAATGGCTATACACCGAACGTTAGCAAAGCAGCGCCACGTCTGTCTGGCTGGCGCCACATATATCAAAGCAGCTCCCCCACTATCAGTATTAAAGGGGCAGCGGGGGGAGCTCTATGGAATATGCATCAATGCAATGATACGGCTTTACCAGATAAATTTGTACAAACCTCGCCTGTTTAAAACCACATTATAGACTATGAAAGCTAAAACTAGTATAAAATCATGCCTTTTGTTTTGATAGATTTTCTATAATTCGTTCTCATTTTTTCAGCATGTATTTTGCTCTCAAACAAGCATTTATGTATTAAAAGGATCGTGGATTATACCCAGTATAAGAGGGGTGAGGCATCTAAGGCGGTGAGAACGTCACGTCCAATGATATTGCGGGGCTGAGATTGGCTCGGTACCCACAATTGGAGATGGACACGATACTCAATTGGAAGCTGTTGTCAATACGACGCACGTTCTATCTCGCTCCTTTTTACGCTGATTCCCTGGCCAGGCTAGAGCAGCTACCGTGGCCAGCAAAGATCTATTGAGCCGCTCATCTACATCCCTCTGGCGCATCTATATTCATCTAATCGCTCTTTTCCCTTGATGTGCGAGGCTCCGACCTCACCTCCCCGCCACAATGCAGTCTTCCCCAGGAATGTTGACGAAGGTATGCTATCCTCGGATTGTCCAGCCCAGCATATCGACTAATGGCCCTCCAGTTTGAATCGAAATCATCAAGAGCCAAGGGAATCGCGTTCCACCCGAAAAGGTAGCTGCGCCTCTCGTATCAAGCGTCAGACTTTGGAAAACTGATTTGGTGTATTAGGCCATGGATCCTTGTCGCCCTTCACTCTTCCACAATCCAGCTCTGGGATTATCGGATGGGCACGTTGATAGATCGATTCGAAGAGCACGATGGCCCAGTCCGTGGTGTCGACTTTCACAAAACACAGCCACTCTTCGTATCCGGCGGCGATGATTACAAGATTAAAGTCTGGTCGTACCAGACTCGACGATGCCTCTTTACGCTGAACGGCCATCTTGATTATGTTCGAACCGTTTTCTTCCATCATGAGCTGCCCTGGATTCTCTCTGCCTCTGATGACCAAACAATTCGAATCTGGAACTGGCAAAATCGAAGCTTGAGTACGACACTTGCTTTTCTGAGCCATGCCCCAATGATGCTAATTGTCCTTTAGTTTGTACCATGACCGGGCATAACCACTATGCCATGTGCGCCCAATTCCACCCCAAGGAAGATCTCGTCGTCTCCGCCTCCCTTGATCAATCAGTCCGAGTTTGGGATATTTCGGGACTTCGAAAGAAGCACTCAGCGCCGACTTCGATGAGCTACGAAGATCAGATTGCACGAGCCAACCAAAACCAAACCGACATGTTTGGAAACACAGATGCCGTCGTCAAGTTTGTCTTGGAAGGCCACGATCGTGGTGTCAACTGGGTGGCTTTCCATCCTACCATGCCTCTGATTGTTTCAGCAGGCGATGATCGCCTGGTGAAGCTCTGGCGCATGAGCGAGACTAAGGCTTGGGAGGTTGATACTTGCCGCGGCCATTTCCAGAATGCCTCAGGTTGTCTGTTCCACCCACACCAGGATCTCATTCTGTCGGCGGGAGAAGACAAGACCATTCGAGTCTGGGATCTTAACAAGAGGACCGCCGTGCAGTCTTTTAAGAGAGAAAACGACCGCTTTTGGGTTATCGCAGCCCATCCTGAAATCAATTTGTTCGCAGCTGGCCATGATAATGGTGTCATGGTTTTCAAGCTGGAACGCGAGCGTCCTGCCTCAGCTGTCCACCAAAATAGTCTCTTCTATATCACCAAGGAGAAGCATGTCAGGTCATACGATTTCCAGAAGGATGTAGAAAGCCCAACTCTGCTATCTCTGAAGAAACTAGGTAGCCCCTGGGTTTCACCACGCACGTTGTCGTACAACCCTGCTGAGAGGTCCATTCTTGTCACCACTCCTGCTGATGGTGGCTCTTATGAACTCCTGAGCTTGCCTAGAGACGGATCTGGTGTAATCGAACCGACAGAATCTAAGCGAGGACCGGGCAATTCTGCTATTTTTGTTGCCAGAAATCGCTTCGCCGTGTTGAACACTGCCAACCAGACAATCGACATCAAGGATCTGTCAAACAACACAGCTCGTTCGTTCAAGCCTCCAGCGGGAACCACCGATATTTACTTTGGAGGAACTGGCAACCTCCTTATTATTACACCGACGACTGTCTATCTTTACGACATTCAGCAGAAAAAGAATACCGCCGAGCTTGCCATCACTGGCGTCAAATACATTGTGTGGTCAAATGACGGTCTTTACGCCGCCCTGCTGAGCAAACACAATGTGACCATTGTAACAAAGACTCTGGAGCAAATCAGCACATTGCATGAGACAATTCGCATCAAGAGCGCCACTTGGGATGATGCGGGTATTCTCTTATATTCAACCCTGAATCATGTCAAATATGCCTTGCTCAATGGCGACAATGGTATTGTTCGTACCCTCGACCAAACGGTTTACTTAGTGCGCGTTAAGGGACGGAATGTCTACTGCTTAGATCGAGCGGCCAAGCCTCGAATTCTACGCATTGACCCAACAGAGTATCGTTTCAAAATGGCACTGGTCAAGCGGAACTATGAAGAAATGCTTCACATCATCCGCACTTCCAGTCTTGTGGGCCAGTCTATTATTTCATATCTCCAGAAGAAAGGTTATCCTGAGATCGCGCTGCAGTTTGTGCAGGATCCAACAACCCGATTTGACCTGGCAATTGAATGCGGCAACTTAGATGTTGCTGTAGAGATGGCCAAGGAGCTAGATAAGCCAAAATTCTGGACTCGACTGGGCACCGAAGCACTTGCTCATGGCAACCACCAGATTGTGGAGATGTGCTACCAGAAGTTGAAGCAGTTTGACAAATTGTCATTCCTCTATTTGGCGACCGGTGACCATTCGAAGCTTGCGCGAATGGCCAAAATTGCGGAGCATCGTGGAGATTTCACCTCTCGATTCCAAAACGCCGTCTATCTTGGAGATGTCGAAGACCGCATTCAGATGATGAAGGAGATTGATCTGTGTAAGTAAAATGGTCAACCCCCCCCCCCCCCCCCC